>VMKM01002656.1:0-61910 GCA_008360985.2 Macquaria ambigua | reverse complement strand
GAGAGAGAGACAGAGAGAGACAGACAGAGAGAGAGAGACAGAGAGAGAGAGAGAGACAGACAGAGAGAGAGAGACAGAGAGAGACAGACAGAGAGAGAGAGAGACAGAGACAGAGAGAGAGACAGAGAGAGAGAGAGACAGAGAGACAGACAGAGAGAGAGAGACAGAGAGAGAGAGAGAGACAGAGAGTCGACTGGCCTCCCCAGTACAGACGTGATCGCTGTGTGAATGATCTGGTGGCAGCTGTCCTTTCTGTCAGTCTCCCTCATGTACACACACACACACACACACACACACACTGGACTGCCAATGAAGGTCCACCCATCCCTGCTGTCTCTGTCTCTAAGCGACACATACTGACCCTTAACACTGACTTCCACCACAGGTCTATTCAGCCCTCCTCAGCATCTTTGCTGGTGCATATGCTATAAGATCAGTTTTATTTTCATTCAAATGTTGACCTGCGGGTGGCGCTAGATGAAAAGTCAGAGGATCACCAAAGTCAGTACGGTTCATCCTGAGGGGAACATGAATGTCTGTGCAGAATTTAAAGGCAGTCCGTCTGGACCGACTGACAGACAGACCAACATTGATTACATTAAAGTGAAGCAGGATTGATCCTTGGCACGAGGGGTTAACGCGAGGTGTGTCGTATGTGCTTTAATTATACTCCCCACAGCAGTCAACAGTTTGACTTTGTGATACAAAGTGACGGAAGGCTACACGTGCAGCTGGAGTTACATCAGGTAACTTCTGTTTCACCTTGTTTCATCACTGAGCAGGAGACCACTCCCCTGCAGTCGCTGTGTTTCTGTTGTTTCACTCACTGGGAAACAGAGAGCGCGGGGGGCTGTGCTGAGGTTCGGAGAGGAGATGTCTTTGTTACAAGTGTGAAGACAACTGAGTCTTTCTGTCTTCAACCTCAACCCTCTTGTTGTCTCCACTGGCATCAAAAACCTGTGGGAGAAAACACAAGCAGCCAATCACAGCTACGACGCAGCCTCGGAGCCGGCGTGACCCTTCAACCAATCAAACTCACGCAAACTCAAACCTGCAAAACTCAGTCCACTTACATCAGCAGTGCAGCCCTTTCCTCTTGCCTTTCACTAAGCTAATAACCAATCCGCTTGGGATTTTATTATGGTGTTATTGATGTTTGACTCTTGGAGATACCATGTTTCCTTAAGTAAATAATTTATTTTTACGATATCTGTGAATGTCAACTACGATATCGATCCATATCGTTGTAGTAGGCAACTGTCCTGACATAAGGCAGAGACACTAAACATGCACTTAAATGAACTGATTTATTTACAAAAAGCAGAAATTAAATTGCGTGAGACATGAGACGTGGATGGCAGTGAAGTCAGTGGTGTAACAAAAAAGCACATGGAGAGAGTCTCTCCAAGAGGCCTAAGGTGGCAGCTTTTATAATGACTGGGAGTACCGGGCCCAGGTGCTCCCCGTCAGCCCGAGTGGACGGCCCCGCCTACCAATTACACCAACCTGAAAGAGAGGAGCAAACACGTTTATACATTTACTCTTCCAGTGTCGACACTAAACCTCAGCAGTCAAGTGCTGCAGAATTCATTGGGATACTGGACTGTGGTCGAGCTCAGTACAGCTCTCCTCCTGTTTTTCTTCCAGATAAATGTTGAAACATAATCTGATTCCATTCAGCTGTTATGGACAAAACAAACATTTGGCTCAACCTTGTGACACAGGCCCCGAGGATTATTATTTACAAACAAATAATAATGCACATTAACCAAAACTATGGGGTCTGGAGGCCTGGTCCAACATACCAGAAGGATGGGGAAGCCTGGGCCAGCCACACAGCGGGCCGTCGGACAGAGCTTGCCCCCCTAACCTACCAAAACAGTGGATAAACTAAACTAACAAACAAAGCAGCGAAAACTGGACTACCGGACCTCCATCCTCAAAAGAAAGAAACAGAACACTGAAATGATCAGAAGCCTCCTTTGTCTGGGAAACAGAGATCCTCCTCCTCCAGTCTCCCTTAAATATGGGGCAAGGCCACCAATTAAACCCCCGATCAGGAGCGCCTGAGAAGGAGGGAGAAACCACACATGAAGGGGGGAGCGCATCTACATTATAGAAACCCAATGGACATTCATTCAGGTCCAGACACAGTAACTGCTCGTGCAAACAGACACAGATCAGCACAGACAGAAGCACACACACACACACACTTTGTATCCAAGTGGAGGCTGAACCTCCTCTAATGCTTTCACAGTTCATGGACTCTGGTCATCGAGTGTCTGCCTTTTAGAGGTCGGTGGCAGCGGAGGGCCTGAGGGAGGGAGCCGGGGAAGCCATCCTGCAAGAGAAGTGGAGGCCAAGTCACACACCACAGAGCCGAGCTGAGACGGAAGTTAGAAATTCCACTTTACTGAGACATCTACTTTAATTTAGACCCCATCAATGTCTTTTTCAAAAGCCATTACCACCAATGACACGAGGGAAAAGAGGAGAGAGGTTAGGGATCAATGGTCTGATTAGAGAAAGAAAGAGTTTCTAAAATGTGTCTCAAGTGCTAAAGCCTTTGAGAGGTGAATCCAAGTCATTGATGAAAGGGACTCTAAATATGCTAAATAATAGAGTCAGCACATTATTGCTTTTTACTTTTGCATTTAGGGAGACACTTACTTACTGAGGGTCTGCAGCCCTTATTTAGACGGTCCAATTGCCTTGTCCATATTTACTAAAGGACCGAAGATTTGTGCCGGTAAAATGGAAGAAAAATGTTGTGTTTGGTCACTGTTCAGCCTGCAATAACTGATTATTTGTCCTCTTGTTTGAACACAACATTAACACATCATCTCCTTTTAAGTTGATATGTTGAACTTGTGATTGAAATGGACAGAGAGGGAAACGCAAATTAAAAGATGCACCGCAAAGGCGTCACTTTGTGTTGAAAAGTGGTGGGGACTTATGGGCTCAGATTCAATTCAATTCAATTCAATTCAGTTTTATTTATATAGCGCCATATCATAACAAAGTTATCTCAGGGCACTTTTTCATATAGAGCAGGTCTAGACCGACTCTTTATATTTACAGAGACCCAACATTTCCCACCATGAGCAGCACCAGGAGACAGTGGCAAGGAAAAACTCCCTTTAACAGGTAGAAACCTCGAGCAGAACCAGAACCAGAACCAGGCTCTAGGTGGGCGGTCATCTGCCTCGACCGGTTGGGTTGAAGGGGGAGGGGGGGAGAGAGAGAGCAGGAGGAAAGAGAACATACAGCAGCACAACACAGTTCCACACAGAGATGCAAAGCAATGGTTGTGGTAATGGTATGGATGTTAACACCAATAGAAATAACACTAAGAGCAACATTATAGCAGCAATACTAATAATAATAGCAACAGCAACTGCAGCAGCGGGTGCAGAGGAGGAGCACGGGGGCAGCAGGTGACCACAACCATAGATCCAGACTCTACAGCTCCGGAGGCAGAAACACCTGCAGAAAGCAACAGAAGGAGAGAGAAAGAGGAGAGAAAGCACACAACTATGGGAAGAAGTTGAATTAGTAACAAGCATTGATGGATATGAGGGCGTACAGATGGAGAGGAAGAGGAGGAGAGAGGAGCTCAGTGCATCATGGGAAGTCTCCCGGCAGTCTAGGCCTATAGCAGCATAACTAAGGGGTGGCTCAGGGGTCACCTGAGTCAGCCCTACTATAAGCTTTATCAAAGAGGAAAGTCTTAAGCCTACTCTTAAATGTGAGGAGGTTGTCCGCCTCCCGTACACAAACTGGGATCTGGTTCCACAGGAGAGGAGCTTGATAGTTGAAGGCTCTGGCTCCCACTCTACTTTTAGAGACTCTAGGAACCACAAGGAACCCTGCATTCTGGGAGCGCAGTGCTCTAGTGGGGCAATAGGGTACTATGAGCTCTTTAAGATATGATGGAGCCTGACCATTTAGGGCTTTGAAGGTGAGGAGAAGGATTTTAAATTCTATTCTGGATTTTACAGGGAGCCAGTGTAGAGAAGCTAATATTGGAGAGATATGATCTCTTTTCCTGGTTCTTGTCAGTAAATGTGCCGCAGCATTCTGGATCAGCTGGAGAGTCTTAAGGGACTTATTGGGGCAGCCTGATAGTAGAGAGTTGCAATAATCCAGCCTAGACGTAACAAATTCATGGACTAGTTTTTCTGCATCTGTTTGAGACAGGATGTGCCTGATTTTTGCAATGTTACGTAAATGAAAAAAGGCAGTTCTTGAAGTTTGTTTTATGTGGGAGTTAAAGGACATATCCTGATCAAAGATAACTCCAAGATTCCTTACGGTGTTGCTGGAGGCCAGGGCAATGCCATCTAGAGAAACTACATCTTTAGAAATGTGTTTCGAAGGTGTTCGGGGCCAAGTACAAAAACTTCAGTTTTGTCTGAGTTTAACATCAGAAAATTGCAGGTCATCCAGGTTTTTATGTCCTTCAGGCATGCTTGAAGTTTAGCTAATTGATTAGTTTCATCTGGCTTGATTGATAAATATAATTGGGTATCATCTGCATAACAATGAAAATTTATGGAGTGCTTCCTAATAATATTGCCCAAAGGAAGCATATACAAGGTAAACAGAATTTGTCCAAGCACAGAACCTTGTGGAACTCCGTGACTAACTTTGGCGTGCATAGAGGATTCATCATTAACATGTACAAACTGATATTGATCTGATAAATAGGATTTAAACCAGCTTAGTGCGGTGCCTTTAATGCCAATTAAATGTTCTAGCTGCTGTAATAGAATGTGATGGTCAGTGGTATCGAATGCAGCACTAAGATCTAGTAAGACAAGTACAGAGACAAGTCCTTTGTCAGATGCAATCAGAAGGTCATTTGTAACTTTCACTAGTGCTGTCTCTGTGCTATGATGCACTCTAAATCCTGACTGAAAATCCTCAAACAGCTTGTTGTTGTGTAGAAAGTCACACAACTGATTGGCGACTGCTTTCTCAAGGATCTTAGAGAGAAAAGGAGGGTTAGATATAGGTCTATAATTAGACAAAACCCCTGGATCAAGAGTGGGCTTTTAAGAAGAGGTTTAATTACAGCTACTTTAAAGGACTGTGGCACATAGCCTTTTAATAAGGACAGATTGATCATATCTAGTAAAGAAATGCTAACTAAGGGTAAAATTTCTTTAAGCAGCCTAGTTGGGACGGGGTCTAAGAGACATGTTGATGGCTTAGATGAGGAAATCATGGAAGTTAGCTGATTAAGGTTGATGGGAGAAAAGCAGTCTAAATGTACATCAGGTTTTACAGTTGTTTAAGGTTCCTGTGTTTGAAGATAATTCAGTACCAACTGAGGGCAGGAGGTGCTGAATTTTGTCTCTAATAGTTAGAATTTTATCATTAAAGAAGCTCATGAAGTCGTTACTACTGAGGTCTATGGGAATACATGGCTCAACAGAGCTGTGACTCTCTGTCAGCCTGGCTACAGTGCTGAACAGAAACCTGGGGTTGTTCTTATTTTCCTCTATTAATGATGAGTAGTAGGCTGCTCTAGCATTATGGAGGGCCTTCCTATAAATTTTAAGACTATCTTGCCAGGCTAAACGTGATTCTTCCAGATTGGTGGAACGCCATTTCCTTTCAAGTTTTCGCGATGTTTGTTTTAGTTTGCGGGTTATACCATGGAGCTAACCTCCTCTGTTTTATTGTCTTCTTTTTTAGAGGGGCGATAGAGTCGAGTGTTATTCGCAGTGAGCCTGCAGCACTATCAACAAGATGATCAATTTGGGAGGGACTAAAGTTAGCATAGGAGTCAACTGTTACATTGAGACATGGAACTGAATTAAATGCCGATGGTATCACTTCCTTAAATTTAGCTGAAAAACATTTTTTAAATGCTCTTCAACATATGTGATTTTAGGCAATGTAATGGGGGGGGGTCGGTATGAGGTCAGAGTAGATATTTAGGGTGGGTCGGGGAAAAAAATTGCATAACGTTGCATCAAAAGGGCATAAAGCCTAGGCTACTACCGTCGACAATATGAAAATATGCTGCATTAAACGCACAACAACGTCGACTGCACAAGTAACAGTCATCCACATGCATCACTGGACAATTTGTTTCTTCTGTATTTACATTACATATTGTGTTCTCATTTCTTAGTTAACATTTCTTTGTGAAAGTTATTTTTCAGAACATTTTTAACAAATGATGCTTTTAAAAAGTGATGTGGACAAAATCGTCAGCCATTTCAAAAAGTGGTGGGGACATGTCCCCAGTGTCCCCAGTGTAAATGACACCTGCGATGCATTGTAAAGTGACTTTACCGGAGCTCTCAGTTCAGCACCACAACACACAATGTGTTCTGACTGAAGAAGCCATTAATCCTTATCAAGAAGGCAGTGATATTATAATCTGTTCACAGAAATAATCTCATCAAGAGTTTTAAAGTTTTAACAAAAATCTTCCATCTCTGCTCTTTTTGCTGGGTGGACGTCATCAGGCTATTTAACTAATATTTCCTCACACAGCTTGTCCGTCAGCTGTAAAGCCCTCTGAACTGCTCTAACCTGGAAGAAAGATACAGATACAAAGTTTGATTGATCGACAAATAGTCCTCTTCTTGTTGTGGGATGAATACACGCCTGCAGTGTTCAACTCTTTCAAGTTCTGCAGCAGGAAACACTTTCTTTTGAGCTTCATTGCTTTTCAGACGCATGCAACATGCAAATCACGTGAACTGCAGCTCATTTACATCTCTAGTTTTACTAAATATTCTGCTACATCGCCGCAAAAATGTGTTCCCAACTGTAATTTGCGACAGGTTTAGTAAATATCCCCCCCAAGAGTAATAGTGGATTCAAGAAAAATAGACTTTCCCATTTGATGATACAGAGAGATTGTACACAACACATAAAACACATTTCTCTGAACAGGAATGAAAAGCAGAGGACGATTTAGAAAATGTGGAGCTGAGTGCTGCAGTTTTCATCTTCTATCAAACAGCCATTCAGCCCTTTGAAGATGTTATTATATTTGTTTGAATGTAGTTCCTCCTACCAGCCTTCAGCCTGATGATACACTCACTCTGATGAGAGCGATCGATTGTCTCGCTATATATTTAAGCCACGTCAGATCAATAGGGGAGATTTAGAGGGGCTTGTATTTTATGGTGCAAACATGTGGTTGGTGTGTACTGAAGCATGCTGCATTAACACACAGACACACACACACACACAAAGCAATATGTCAGGCTTGTATTCATTGTGCCATGTGTGTAGATTTAATGTTACATGGGATGTGGCAGAAGGTTTTTGTTCATTCTGCAGTAACGTGTGCTGAGATGGATTCTGCACACTGATCTGCACAATTACAAACAAAACCCCCTCTTGAACAGATTCACTAAGCCTTCACATGGTTACGTGAGCTCTTTTATTCAGCGGAGATTCACATACGTGGGTTTCCTCAGTCACATTCACGCTTTCCCTTTTTCGTCATTATTTCGCTTTATCTTGCTAAATCTCACGCCTCCTCACAGTACTGCACAGCACAGTATACATTAGTGCAGGCCAATGCTAATTCTCTAAGGCTACGTGCACACATCAGCCTCACTCAATTTATTATACACACACGTACATGCACAAGACAAACCTTAATTGTTTGCTTGTGACCTGAACAGAAAGAGTTCTGCTGCATGTTGATTCCCCCCCACCCCCCGGGACTCCGTCAGTGTTGGTGATGGAGGAGCATAATGCAATCAGAGAGGCAACACAGTAGCCCCAACACACGCAGAATCCAATTCTTATTCTAATGATGTAATAACATGAGAGGAGAGGACGCTCATCAGCCGATCATTTTGTCAGCACGATCTCCAGAGACTCTGCGTCCTCGCTGTGAAAACACACACTTACACACACACACAAATGTACCCTCACACCACTGAATAACCACGTAAATACACATGCTTTTACACATCTCGCTGGCAGCTGTGTTAGATTGCCCATTAGCCGGGACTGTGATCAATTAAAATGCAGATAGTCCGGTTGCTGAGATCCAGTACAGATTTAACTGTGTTGGTACTAAAGTCTGCTCAGAACATCCTGCAGTTCGGCACACATTTGATGATTTGATTAAACTCCAAAGGGGACAGAGAAAGAGTTTAGTCGTAATGCAAACAGAGCAGAGCTGAGCCACCAGTCCAACTTTGAATTAGCAGACAGAAAAATAAAAATGCAGTTGCAGAAAGTTAGGTGTGACAGAGAGACAGAGATGAGTTGTGACCAGCTACAAAAAACAAAAAAAGCCCCATTTCCACCAGGTATCAACATGTGATCTGCATCTGGATAATGACATCCAATCCTTGGGATTTTGCATTTACACCTGGTATTAATAAGCATCTTTATCCCGACTCTACCTGCATTGTGACCTGATCTCAGGATAAAAAATTAGTTAAGGAAAGCAATGCTATGAACGAACTTTTTCGCGTGGGAAGATCTGCTAGCTACTCCGACGACTTGTAACTTTTGCCGGGCTTGTGTAAGCTAGCAGGAAGAGGAGTCAGGTCAACTTGATGGCTGGATTTATTTCTTATGAATGTGATCACACTGTACAGATTTACACCTGACTGAGATCCAATCACAATGCGAGCCAGGCCGCCTCCAGCTGTGATTGCATTCAGATCATAATGCGTTCTACATGCATTTACACCTGTGTCAACATGCGTTGTTCCTTATCAATATTTGATCTACAGATACAGATGCAGCTCACATTTTAATACCAGGTGGAAATGGGGTCAAAGTATGCAGTTGGTTGCCCCAGATGGACAACATGACAGCTCCAAACAGCAGCTCCAAAACATCTGGATCGCCCCCTGGTGGCTGGCCTCCATGTTAGCGGATGGGCCAAACTGAAAAATCAAAGTACACATCAAATAAAATGTTCCCAAAGATGGTTTCTGACATTTTAGTAGTTCTTATCACACTGATGTTTGTTCAAGTGTGGTCGTTTTTCTGATCAGTTTGTTTTAATTAGTTATTTGATGCTATAAAAAGGGGGTGTGACGTCATGATTGATATCTCTTCTCCCTCTCTTCAGCATATCCCTGTGGGGATCATGGCAGACACACTGTATCCTGTCTGCAGACACATCATACATGCTTACATACACACTTGTAATTTTAATCTTATATTCTGTTTTTAGAGTGACATCTGATTACAGGTGAAAAATTGCTAACTCTGACGCATTTACAGCAACGTTTATTAATGTGCACTGTCCCGGTTAAATAAACCAATAAATAAATAAATACATGACCCGAGCAGAGCTGCCGTCATCACATCACTGCAGATCTTCAGATGGACATGAATATTCCAACTTGCTGCTCACTCGTCCCATGTCCTGCCGCCATATGGTCTGCTTTGCAGGGCTTGGGCACGTATGAACATATTAACTACTATTTTGTTAACAACGTGATAACATTTTTTACAACTGTGTCCTACGACTTTGTGCTGAATGGCTTACATCAGCTGTAAAATAAGCTCCACCATCGACCATCTCCAACACCTAAAAGTTTATATTCATGGATTTTGTTGTGTTTTGTTGCTGTCAGCAGCTCCTGTCTGCAGTGCACCATGGATGTACAGACAACTATCACTGGATCACTGTGATACTGAAGAAAAGTTAAAAACAGCAGGATTCTCAGGCAGGTTCTGCAGCTATAAGGAGCGGGGTTTATTGATGTTTACTCAGGATTTTAAAGTACCTAAACTGCCTCACATCTCTCCCTCCACGCCTCCTCCATACGAATGTCATTGTATTGTTGCATCAGTGTTTTCCTGCATGATTTGTCCTGTCTGTCCCTGTAAATAAATAATATAATTCTCTTTTCCACTGTATTCAATGTAGATGGTAATTAGTAGAGTTTATGTTAACTGCTTAATTTGAACTAAACACTTTTAGCACTGTCACAATCTGTGCATGATTATTCATTTTTTCATGCAGAATATATATGGAGAATACACACACACACACACACACACACACACACACAAGGGTTGACAATCACAAACACACACACAAACACCCAAACGCCTGCCTCAAGGCAGAAATTCACAGACTGTCTGTGCATTGATTGTCATTTAATTAAACATGCGTTATCTTGTGCAGTATTTACATAGAAATACACACACACACACACACACACACACACACACACACACAGACCAACACACAGACACACACTTACAAAGAAGGGTTAAACAGCTTTGGGGAAAGGTCAGATTTAATTACATCCAATACTTATCCCTCTCCTAGCCCTGAAACAATTACAAGGTAATGGAGGAAGTCGCAGAGAGACGCTTTCTGAACGCCTGTTGAATAATAACGTCAGGAGTATACAGCTTTTTATGTGTGTGTGTGTGTGTGTGTGTGTGTGTGTGTGTGTGTGTGTGCATTTCAGGGTGCATGCCAACAGAGCCTCTTTGTGTGTGAGTCATGTATTCTCATAAATGTGTTTTGTTTGGGAATACGTATTTCTCTGTGTGTGAAGGGAGCTGCATGCATAGACATTTGTCTGTGTGTGTGTGTGTGTTACGTACATACGGCCTCCTTTATGGCTTGTCTCTAATAGCCAATTCATTTCACCGAAGCCAAGCCTCCCTTTATTCTTCCAACTAATCACTTGCAATTGCCCAATTAAGCCCAATCACTTTCACAGACCAACACCCTCGACGTAATGAGCCCATTGCAAGAATCCACTCGCTCTCAATCAGAACCCCATGCTGGGATATTTCTATGTGTGTAATTACATCCACATTCAAAGCATGACAACTTATTGTATTTCAGCTTTTCTGTTAGCGTGCCGGAGGAAAACACGAGTTTTGGAATTCAGGTGTCGTGCCCGAACGAAGCGCCTGAGGCAAGGTTGGGCTGAATCTGAAGTTTATAAAGTTTAAGGTTTCTAGGTTTGTCTCTGATTTCAAGAGTGTTAAATTAATTGTGATGCAGACTGTTGCAACTACAGCATATATTGTGTATCACCTAAGAGCTTCTCATCTCCCCTCCTTGTAGTATAACTCTTGCTGAATGCCCTTCATCCTTGACCCTTGAGGATAATGTGATACTTTTATTGATCTCAGAGTTGAATTCTCTTTTTGCTCGCAATACGTTGTAAAGCTTACATCTGTAGTTAATGTTTGGTTGAATTTAGGAAACTAAAGCGACTTGGTTAACTTGGTTGTGGTCTTTGGTGAAAGCAGATGGTAGCTCCTATGACTAAATTTGCACATATCTGGTGCTTCTTAATCATATTAGGCAGAGAGTGTCTTCATCCTTTGGTTTCATGACTTGAGTCTGGAGAAGCTAGCCTGACATCGCCAGACCAATTAGTCTGGAACCTCTTGGTTCATTTACAATTCAAATGTCTCTGGAGCAACTGGCTAGACCTACAACCAATCAGAGTAACGAAACGTGTGACGTAGCTCTGAGCGAATCCTGTTGACGTTCAGCAAACACATCTTTCTTATCAACAACAGCTTTAAGTGCAGCTGTTTGTTCTTCTTTTAGAGAAAATATACCGTCCAGTTTGTTTAATCCTGACGCGATAGCAGATTCAGACCGTTCCACGTCAGCGGCAGCCATCTTGGTTGTTTCTGAAAATGCCTCAACAGCGCTCATCTGTACAGCCATCGTATCAAACCCGCCCCATGTTAGATAAACGGCTGTAATTGGTCGGCTGGAGATCTGTCTGAATGGGAGGGGGACCAGACGCATCTGCAGAGCCAATAAAACATGAGATCGCAGAGTCGTCTGGTTCTCAGGCTATGGAGAAGCAGGACTTCTACTCTCTCACACTCAGGTCCACTACGAGGGACTCTCACTGTAGGAATATGCAGATAAAAGAGTCAGAGGGGAAAATATTTTGGCTGGGGTCAGTGAAAAAACTGGCGGTGTTGGTAGTTTCAGTGGGTGAGTGTGAGCACCATCTGTCTGTGCTCTTTATGTTCCTTTATGCTCTGAAATGTGAGCGCTATCGTTGGGTCATTTTACACCTTTGTGACAAACAGTGATTGTGTTTGAATCAAGGACACTGACTGTGACAGCTCTCACTGTGAGCATCGAACTTGTGACCTTTATAGTGATCGATGGATATTTGGCAAATATTTTTCACAGATGACACACTTTACTGACAGAACTCTCAGTTACACAGAGAGTACTCAGAGCCACGCTGCCAGAAACGGATAAATACACACTAAACTATTCACCTGTGAACGTGTAAATGCACCGACACCGCGAGGCAGATCTCTGGTGCCGTCAGGTACAGGTGCTAAGCTCACCTACAGTGACCCCGGCTTGTTCCTCTGCTGGAGGAAGGTTTCCGGAGAGCAGGCTGAGGAGAAAGCGAGACGGAGAGAAAAGGATTACCTGTTTTTTTCTTTTTTTTTCTCGCGCCCACACTGTGGAGCTGAAGCTAAAGCTGTGGCCGTGTTGTGCCCAAGGCTGTCCTCGCCATCCTCAGAGCACTTCCACTTCTCAACCTCAGTCACCTTAACGTATCAGAGCGGAGCTGCAATACGCGAGGAAGGACGATTAGCATCACCGTGACCTCCTCCATCCTCAGGAAGCAGTGTGGATCCTCAGAGCGGTCAGACTTCAAACCACAGCCGTGAAGATGAGACAACAGAGACACTGCAGCAGCCTGCGACCCCCCCTCTATACATCAAGTCCTCTTCACACATGGAATACATAACACCGCTGTCTTCATCTGTCTGTTTCGTTATTCAGACGGTGGAGACTTTTAAGTTAACGTTCCTCGCGGCTTTATTCATGACATGACAGACATTTACAGAAAGAGCCACAATGCTCGCACAATATTTGGCAATTGGTGTGAGAGAGTTAAAGATGTTGTGATAAGGAGGAAGAAGACTTTCCCAGGATGCATCACTGATGGATTTTAGAGACTGTCCTCCCCAGAAATTCGTCCATATAGGTCGTCTGAGCAGCAGCTTATTGCGACCCATATTTACGTCTGTATGTACGGCGACATCTAGTGGCCGGAGTAATTATGGAGGAGGAAGGAGGAAGTCAGGTGAGGTGGTATGAAGAGCGACAAAGTCTTCGTAGGAAGGAAGTGGGTAAATGAATGGGTCAAACAGCACAGGACTTTCACCCAGTAAGTTACGCAACTTAATTTAATGTAACTAACATACTTATTTTGACCCAAACCAGGATCTTTTCCTAAAACTAACCAAACTGTGACCATTTCACAATGTTAACCATATGTTTATTATTGTTACCATGACGACAAAGGTCTGGTACGCCTATATGTGTCGCTTTTGGAGTCATTGAAAAACAGTGTATTCTGTCATTTATGTTGGAGTATTTTAATGACCGTTGTGAGTGCAAGTGACGCTCGTCCCTGCTTCTGAATACATTTCTGCATCAGTTTCATCATTTAACGCGATTAGAGAGAATTTTGTTTGCTTGTTTTATAATATCCAACAGTTCACAAACATCGAATGACAGGACGTTAAGTTGGGACTCGTTTAATTCCTTTTAGCTCACATGCTGTATGGAAAGTTTTACTGAATATTCAAGGATTCGTCAAGGGACTTGGCTTGAATTAAATTTGAAAATATACAGACTGTGGAGATTATAACTGTGGTTGTACGAGGGTTTTTTCATCACGATCTGATCTGAGAAAAATCTCCTCAACTTAAAAATGACTTTGTGTTTCATAGTTTATAAATTTTTGTCTTTGTGCATGAAGATAATACATTTATAGCAGTGATGTTAGGAGGCGGAACAGGACACCATCTCTCTCTCTCTGCATGTTTAACCTCGTGCTGCTGCTGCAGTCTTTATGTTAATCTGACGAGTTCAGACTCGTGTTTCATGTCCGACCCTGTAACATCACCGTCATGACTTTTACGTAAAAGTGCTTATTCAGACATGAGCCCAACATGTTAAATTGCCATGAGATGAATGTAATGGGGTGCAGGTGTGAGAGGGGCTTTAGGGTTGAATACTGAGAGCTGAGATCCCAGTTTTTAATCAGGAGCAGAAATACCTGCAGGAATCCAGGATTTTTGATGCGTGTGGCCGTGGCTGTTAGAGTATGTCCCCTGTCTAGAGAAACCTGGACATAACATGCAGTTAGACTCCACTCTTCCCACTCCCATGAATGGGCAGCAGCACAGTCGAACGAAGTAGCAGTTTTATATTTTCAGAAGGTAAAGACAGAGAGCTCCAGCTAAACAACGCAGGGTCAAAAATGTTGAACTAGGCTCAACTTTTGCTGCTACGTCATCTGGCCAGTTGGCCAATCAGATACATGAATGTGCACGTTCCTGGTAGATTCCTTTGTAATGTGAACTCTGTATTTCTGATGTTTACCTCGTGATAAAATAGTTGGTGCCCTGAAAACTTTCCAGAGTTGTGAAATCCTGTCTGTGAGTATTACAAACCGTTGTACAGTGTTTGGTCTGTTAAACCTTTAAATGCATTAATCTGTTACTCCAGCTGGACTTCCTGGATCGTGTTTCATGTCTCACGGGTACGTTAAACAACACAGCCAACTAAAGAATCAGAACTATCCCAGATTTGTTTGCAAAAGTCTTCACAAAACTGGCCAGCCATGGCCTTCAGCTGCCACCCTGCTGACAGAACATCTACTCCAAAAAACCAGAAACAAGAAAACACAGAAACTAACAGCTGGCATCAATTGTTGAGAGCTGGAGGAAGTGAAGGTACACAGATTGCCGTCAGCTGGGGCCTAAATATTGAAGGATGTCATCAGGTCTCCAGTCAGCATGCAGCAATTTCCTCAAATGGTCCAATCACAAGACACCACCTGTAGCTCATCACGCACATGCACACACTCTAAGCAAAGTGGAGGCGAGAGAGATCTGTCAAATAAAACACCGGACAAATCTGTGACAGAGTCGCAGCATGACTTTTACACGTAAAGAAACAGACTCCCTCTTCAAACCTCATTAACGCCACCGTTAGGGTAATACAACTGGATCAACTTTTCAGTTTTTACTTTTTATGGCAGCTTACAGTCCAGTTGTGTGGCAAAATACGTTAAGGCCTTTCCACACCTACAGTTGGTTTGCTCTGGTCTGAATCAGTTGATGAGTTTGTTAGTTTGGAGCCTTTTCCCCTTCAGTTTGGTTTCTTTTCACACAGAGAAAAATCCAAGCGAACCAAAATGCATCACTACAAACCAGGTGAGAACATTCTCTTTGCTGATTGGTCAGATGTGTCTGGGGCGGGAGCAAGAAAGTAAATACAGGAAGAAGGTCCTGTGTTCTGGACTAGTGCATATTTCTGTGAGAGAAACATTGCTGGTTCGTTCTCCGTCTAGCTGCTGCTACTAGAAACAGTTTGCTGCTCTGCTGCTTCCCAGAATGCAAAGCACACCTGGCTACAGGAGCCGCTTAGCTCAAAGTTGCAGAGTACACCAGAGGCCTGTACTATTGAAGCAAGTTCAGCATACCCAGGATCTCTTTTCGTTATCTGGATTCACTAAACCTAACAACCACGATCACGATAAGCGGTCACACGACGCTGGTTATCAACTCGATAAGTCAGCCCAGGGTTTCCTAATCAAGCCATGAGCACGCCCACATGAAAGGGGCGGGGTTTGTAAGCATATGACCAATCGCAAACATGACAGGTGTGCTGGCAGCAGAGCAGCATACTTTACAAACGAAGATCAAAGTGTAATATTAGAGAAATACAAAGAAGTTGAATACATCATCATCCAGGCTGAAAGCAACACAACTGCCAAATGCAGGAAAGACAGCTGGCAAAAATATCGCTGACTGTATGAAGCGTAAATTAACAGGCTGATAATATCACTGCCCCGTCAGCAGTATTACATTAAGTTAATGTGTTGCTTAGATGTTCTTATGGAGTGTTTGACAATTTTAGCCTGATTCTTTCAGCTGCAACCCCGGCGGTGTCAAACGGACCTGGGAGCAAAAAATAAATAAATATAAAAACATAATTTAGCGGTAAATAGGCTTACATTCATCTCTTATAAGTACAAAGCTTTAGTGCTTCAGTCAGTCTCTGACGACACAGATAAGTCGGTCTCTCATATAAAAAGAGTTCCTCTCACGATCCACGTACCGAGCTGCACTTCTTTTCTATTGGTGATGTCATTTTCCAAGAGACCTGATTGGTCAGGAGGCGGGGCTTTTGTACGTGTTGATCTGTTATCTCGAACATAACCTGCTCCGGAGCAGGTTAGGCGTGCAGCATCAGTTACCATGGCGATTTACCCCGGTAAGAAGTGAACCACCGTCGTAGTCCTGAAAACCCAGAGTTGAACCTGAAGTTATCTCACTAACCGCAAATCCCGCTTCGTAGTACGTTAGTTCTGTGTTTAAAATATATATATTTCGGGAAGCAATCATTTTAAAATAACAGGAAAACATTCATCCCTAACACTGGACATGTATATACTATGTCTGTGAGTGTGTTTCATATGGTTGTGGATATGTTTCTGTGCATCTAAGCACACAAACAAAGCTGCATTTTTCCCAGGAGGCAATGAGGTTAGGGAGGGAAGGTCTAAATGTCTTGTCTTCCTTCTTTCTGTCTTAGTCTCTCTCTCTCTCTCTCTCTCTCCTTTCTCCTTTCTCCATCATCTCAACCTTAAGGGGCCCTCACTTCAGAGGAGCAGATCGATAAGGGGCACTTCAAAGTGGTCTTGGATCCGAGGGGGTTCTTTGAAAGATGCAGGAGGCAACAGTACTTAATGCTCACAGGATCCTCTTGCATCAGCAGTGCTGCCATGGCCGGTTACAACCTTTAAAAGACATAAGTCACAAGTAGGATTGGAAATCATGTAGGCAGGAGAGGAGAGAGAGAGGAGGGGAGAGGGAAGGAATTCATGAAGAAATATATGGATAAGATGTGTCTGGAGACGGGAGGGAGCAATAAAAACCCAACCGTATACAGAGAGAAAAGTGAGCCTGGGGCAGTTAGGTGCTGTAGTGAAAGAGACTGGATGACCTGGGTGCACTTTGTTATCCATAAGATTTCAGTCCTGGTTAATTTGGCGACACCTGACAGGACCCGACAGGTCGGGCCGAGTTTGGGGAAAAATTTAGAAATGATGTTCGGGCCTACTTGATATGGTGCTTCCTGTTCAGTGCTGGGGTTTGATGTTTACGTGACAACACATGAACGCAACACACAGGAGGTAAATATTCATGTAGCCTGGCTAAAGATGGAGGAGGTCAAACTAAACTTGTCATCTAGGAAGTTTAAAACTACCAGAAACCAAGCAGGGAAATCGACGGCTTCAGCTTACATTAACTGCGCCGGGCTCGGGTCGGGTTCGGACATAAAAACCAGAATGCCTGTCAGGTTCGGGTCGGGCTCGATTACTACTCTCTCAGACTCGGGTGGGGTTCGGACAGAACTGTGTGGCCCGAGCCGCCCGTACAATCCAGTTTAACTGAATTATGACACTTTGATTTTTGTCAGATGCTAAGTGTTAATATTGTTGTATTTTATATATTTAGCATGTGTGTTATTTCATTAAGTTTTAGCAATAAACGCATTGATTTATCGGAGGATGACAAATTGACGTGACTCTGGGAAGAAAACACATATTGAGACACAAAAGCAGATGAAAGCAGAGACAGAGAGATGCACAAACACAAGTGTTATAAGAAACAGAGACAGTTAGAGAGGCAGATACCGGGTCGAGGATAAAGTCAGACAGGGTGACAGGGATGGCGGTGAGTAACACAGTGCTGTCAGTTGGCTGCTTTGACGCGTTGCCCTGGTTGCCTGCTGAGAAAAGAAAGCAGCGTCAGACAGCAGCAGCAGAGAGGCAGCCCTGCGACACACAGCCCTCCGCTCTCTGCCCCGCTGTTTTTCTGGGAATACAATCAAAGATCAGCTCAAGAGTCCACTCCAGTGACCACATAACCCCAGTCCGATTTATAGGCTCCTTTTAAAGACCATAATGCATGAGTACCTCCACTAACCTCAGTCAGACAATAAGACAATCCTGTAGTTATTCAGCATTTCTCACAAGGACACTCCAACAGGCATCAGATTCCATTATTTATTCAATCTATTAAAAATATCACTGCAATTACACAAGTTTTGTTTTTTGTTAGTTTTTTGTTAGTCAGCTCTGCCCAAGGACACACTGACTACAAAAGTACAGATGATTAATGTGACAAGTGGTTATGGACGTATCAGCATTTGTCTGTCTGTGTAAAGGCTGAAAGCAAGACTCCGAGACCAGGGCGGTTAAAACAAAAGTTCAAGTTTACTCAAAGTCGAAAACAGGAAAAGGCAGAACCTGGCAGGCAGGAGAGATGAGACAAATGGATCCAAGACGGGATCAGGTGAGAGAGCAGGAGTCCAAGAGGCAGGCGGGGGGGTCATAAACAGAGAACATGGCTGGAGGCTTAAGGTGGAAGCACAATAGACTATCAGGTAGGGATTGAATGGAAGTGGGCCGGTATGTATGCTGCTGGGCTGAGGGGGAAGTGGGAACAGGTGTGCAGGTGGGCGGGGGGGATCAGGTGATGGGGAATGGCGGGAACACAGGGGTTCCTGGAGGGCAGGTGGGAGGGGCAGGATCTGAGTTATTACACAGCAGAGGAAAAAAGTAAACTTAAATAGATGCTCATCGTTTCTGTCTGCCCACCTTACAATGAAACATTTCCTTAAATAAAGTGTGTCTATTGGGACGTTGCTGATCTGGTCACCTATAGGTCCATAAAGATCATATATTTTATATATATATTTTAGATATTTACCACCACCATTTACACCATCCAGGGAACATAAAGTCATCTCTCTCTCTCTCTTTCTAATGTTTGCTTCTTTCTTCAGCATGATTTCAATCTGGTTTGGCGTTAGCGAGATCATTTTGTCTGCTGAAAAGGAATCAATGAAAAGTTGAGGATTAGACGCGCATGCAAAGGAGAGCTGTGACACGGAGTGAAAGGAACGGATAAACAGCAGTAAATCGCTCGTGGTGGGTTGCAACCTTTCTAACAAATACGATTTCACACACACAAACACTCTCTCTCTGTTACTTTGTGTCTTCCTCCTCAAGCGGAGAGAATCACTGTCAGGATCACTCGGTAACTTCCACCTGGATGTTGGAGGTTCTGCACCTCGACTCGCTGTAAACGGGGAATTAGACATTCAGGGCAGAGACGCTCTCTCATTAAGATCTGTGTGATCTGACAGCAGGCTGAGAGGAGGGCGCACACACACACACACACACACACACACACACACACCAGCAGCAGCACATATGCCATGATGGATCTCCAAATACTACCCACACAAACTCTCTCCATCTCACGCACACACACTGCAGGGGCGTCTGATTAGATCTGGTCTCTAGACGGTTTCGATCAGTTTGCAGCACCCCATGCTGCGCTGGCTCACATATACTCCTTCTCATGTCGTTGCATTTTAATATGGCGGAGATGTGAGGCGCTCGGCTTCAGAATTACAAAGCAGGATGGTGATTGATTATGCATCGCCTCTTGACTGCTTCCTCAGAAACAGCGGAGGAAACTGCTTAAGCAGTTTTGCCACATGCTGAACCGCACCACATCATTCCCGACCGTCTAACCCACATTGATATGCATTTAAATTGGCTGCCGTCTCTACAAGTGGAGGAGGTTTTCAGAAGAAGGATGCCATTGTCCATTTTTCTACCTCAAATGAAGCATTTTATTACCCATTTGTCTTTTTACTCAGGGTAATGTCACACAATGTTGATCTGCTGAAATCCCTCTCCCATCTGCATTCACATGATCTTAAACTGGGGTAGAATAAGCCTTTCCTGAACCTTTCCTCGTCCACTTCAGTAAGCTGTCAATTCCACAACGTATCCTCTCAGTCTAGACCGGCCTCTCTGTAGCCTTTTCTGAACAATCTTTACTGCAGCTCTGCACTACTCTGCTGTGTCTACACTGTCTTCTCACAGCTCATCAAAAGATGGATCGCCTGTGTATTCCTCGAGTGTGTCCTGCGGTGCTTCAATAAGGTCTACAGCCATATATCAATGCACCGTGCTCGAAGCATGTCAGAGAGCAGCTTCGATTCTCCAAGACCTTTCTTAAATATTATTATAGCACTCCAATAAAGGTGAGGTCTTTGAGTAAGCCCCGTGGATCTGCAGGTCTTTCTTCAGCTTCAGGTTCTGTTTACATCTACAATAACAAGGTTTGAGACAACGTGCACTGCAGTGAATGTAAAATGCCTTATCATGACCTTGGCCTGCCAGGTTAGATTTGTATTTGGGCTCATATCTTTCCTCCTTAATATTTGTAAGTCCCCAATTACTACTGACAGTTTATTAGTAATGACAGAAGAAAAGCTTTCATTTCACATATAATATCTGACACATAATCCCCAATACCCTTCTGTACTGTGTTACTACATTTCTGCCACTGCGACACCAAGACTTTAAAAACCTACCTAACATCAGTAATTCACTAAGCAAGTCCAGATTTTTCCAGATTGAGCGCTCACTCATTCCTGTTTAGGCAACCAAGTCTCTTAGAAATTGTGTTTTGGTGTGATGTCTTCATAAACCTCACCAGCACAACTCCCCCTCCCACCCTCTTAAACCTACACAGACAAAGAAACGCCTGGACATATGTTTGTATTTTGAGCTCATTCTTTCAGTCAGAATCAAGACATCACATGATTCAGGGGAACCTGCCCTTTCTTTCTGCTGCAGTGTAAAGTCTCCATCATGCATTACCTTTGTGTGAGCACACAACAAAACTTGTGTTTTGTTGAATAACTCCAGAGTAAACCTGGGAGTTTTTGTTTTTTCAATGTGAAAGTTGTATTTAGGTGTTTTGGAGCTCCATGTGAAGTTTGGTGCAGATGCACATTTTCCTCAGTGAGTTACAGCCATTTATTGGACGATGTCCTGGGCAGTTTTTCAGTAGACAATGTGACAATTTATAAATGTTGGTGCTGTCTTTATATTTTGGTCAATATCACCTCCGAGAGTAAATATCAAAGTGTTATATATCATTGGAAAATAGATCTGTCGATATATTTCACTGTGATGTGCAGATTTCCACTCAAGTGAGTCAGCGAGCTTCTGTTCCTGTATCACGTGATCAAACCGTAAATCAGCCCGGACTGTCGTTCAGATATTGTTGTTGCTGAGAAACAATTTAAAGCTCATCTCTGTCATGAACGTGTCCAAAGTTATTTAATGTTTTGTAGAACATGTCTAGCGTAGCATCGATGCTATTATATTTCTGTGTTTTATTACCTGTGCAAATGAATGAACTGAACAGTTTTGTCAGTGGTGTTGTGGTGGCTGCCTGGACTTTGACATCAGAGACCGAGGGTTCACTTCCTGAGTCCTGCTGGTGGTTCGGATCAGGCAACTAAAGCTCTTTGGGGAAGGTTAGGGAAAGTTTGTGGTTTTAGTTAAATGTTAATAAACCACCATCTGTCCTTAACATTAACCAAGTGCTGTGAGTGACTAAGCATAACCATAAAACGTTTGATAATGCTGTAGCTGCTACGAGTGGATATTATGTTGTAAGATTGGATATTTTGATGGAAAACTAATAAAATATGTTGTCAATAAACCTTTTTCTAATACTGATTTTGCGACAGATACGTTAATTAACAACATTTCCTCATTATGTTGGTAGAAAACAACAGCATCAAAAAACATTTGTTGCAAGTGAGTCGTATAGACACGTAATTTCTAGGAGACAGGTTCGGTTTAGAACATTTGTATTTGCTAGAAAGATTAAATTCACCTCCTCCTGTGGATAAAGTGTAATATTGTTCAGGATCTCTGCTAAGATCTATCCAGACAGGCAGCACAAAGGAATCTGCTGTTTCTATACGTGCAACAAGTCTGCCTGCAAAACACTCGTCGCAGACTGTGTCTCTGTTAAAGGACAGGGACACTTTGGGGACTCACAAATCAAACTGGTGCTCAATTTTGAGAGTGCCACGTTAACTGTCGCCGTCACACGAACAACTAGCATCCATCCACCACGGCTCAGACACCACAACCACTTAAACAGTAACTGAGCTCATTTTCCAAGAACGAGCGAGTCAATTATGAGCTCTATTTGCTGCAGATCCCAATGGAAGGGAAGGAAAACACAAAGTCAATCAACTGAATGATCCCGTCCCTAAAGCTGTGTGGAGGCGCACAACATTAGGAAGCCTGGGGGAGGGGGGGCACACTTATCTCACTAATGTATCCCAGCCAGCAAACCAGAAGCCCTGCTGACTGTGACACTGAGGAGCGAGTGAGGCTGAGATGAAAGAGAAGAAAAAGAGCCAGCTTTGGGATTTGCAGATCAGGGTGACGTTAATCAGTCAGATAATGTGGGTGGCGTGCAGGGATCTATGGCAGCATTCAGAAACAAGAATGAGTTCTGCTTTTCCAGATGGGACCTGTTGTTTTCCCCCAAAGTTTTTTTTAAGTCCTCAAGCCAAGCAGTTGCCTCCTGGTCTGCTGTGTGCAGGGTGACTGATCCTCCTTTTAGTCTTTGGAGAGGGAAAGCTTTAGTGATGTGTTCCACCTATGAAGGCCGGCCAAACAGGGACCGGCCCGGTCCTAAATCTGTTGGGGGTTGACCACGGTCTCCTTGGGATGTTGGTGCCAGAGACCTGTTGAGTGGGATCTGATACCAGATGTTTGTTGGGGCATCCTTGGACTCCCATTCCCTTTTCCAATTGGTCGTCTAGATGGGAGGCGGGCTGTAGGTGGACTGAAGATCTGCGTAGATTAGGGAATCTCTGACTTCCCAAAAGTAACATTTGTCTTTACAAGAATGTTGTGTTTTTGTTCTGCGGGATAAGGAAAAATAAACTCTTTCTCTCGCAGGAATCTTATGATTTTAAGTTTAGTGGACCTGGGACTGAATGGTTCTTCCAGGGTTAGGCCGAGGTCACGATCAGGCATCATGAATCCCCTCAGCTGATACACATCTGCTGTCCTTTGTCCTTTTCATCCTCTTCTCGGTCACATCGTGGTGCCCTCGCCCAGACAGCAATGATGTGCAGCAGAGCCGTGACCACACTGACTGCTCCGCACTTTGATGAAGTGCAGTGAAGGCCACTGCTAGGGCTTGCACACACACACACACACACACACACACACACACACAAAGAAAGAAATAATACTTCCAGTTCTCCACAGATAATGCTCCTGCAGCATGTACTTTCTTGTTCAGGGAATGTAAAACATTGGAGGATGTATTCATCAGTGGTGGAGGACATTAAAAATGTGCCTTTAGTCAAAGTAGATGAAGTAGTTTGTACTTAAAGTGTCAAAACAAAAAGTTCTCGTTCTGCAGAAATAAAGCTCCCTGTGAATGTTATATGATTATATATTATATTACTGAATTATTATTACTGATGCATTAATGTGTGAGTAGCATTTTACAGCTGTAGCTGGTCAATGTGGAGCTAATTTAACAATGCATCATTTTACTGACTGAATAAATGTTTTGTATGGACGATGTGTCTGTAAAGTTAGCACTAACTAGCTGTCAGATAAACATAGTGGAGTATAAAGTAGCATAAAATGGAAATAGTTAGATCTTGACAATAAAATCTATCAATCTAAACACATGACTTCAAGCTGCTCTGCTCCATTCATTCAGTGAACAGTGTGGACTGAAGCAGCGGCAGGTCAACAGCTTCCTGAGTGGTTTCTGATGTGTCAGAAGGCTGTTTTGTTTCATATTACTCGCTCTGTAACGCTGTAAGCAAGCCACACATTGGGCACATTGGTTTCCTCTTTGTCAGCAGGTGACACTGATTGTTACCATGGAAACACAGCTCAATGGTTTAACAAATCTGTGGCTCAAAATTAGGCAGAGAGCAGGTGGATTTATGTTCATATAATTTCTGTTGCTTTCAACATGTTGTGCCAAACAGTAATTATACTTTTCATAGAATAATGAAATAATTGCTCTGCATACTCAGCTGATGACCAAGTGGTTGGGAAGATTATGTTATTTGCCATTTTCCTCTGTGACTCATCTGTTACTAGTCTATCAGCCTTGGTGGCATAGAGAAATTATTTGTATATATATATAAATACTTTATGTGTGCATATTTTCTATTGTTGTTGGGCTTCCTTTAATATTTCCTGTGACTTTGTCATGTGTTACGGCTCGCAGGCTGCAACAAAGAAGGGAGATGTACACCAGACTTAGCATTAATAAACTGAAATTTATTAAGGTAAGAAACAGTAATGATTACAATGAGGTGTTAAAGTCAGTAGGTGTTCAGTGGTGTATGAACGTGCATGAATGCAATGGCTAGTGTAGTGACAGCTGCATGTTGTCGGTGTAAAACTAAATGAAGCAACGCAAAGAACAAAAGCACGAGCTGCTGAAGGGACCGACACACCGGGGTCTGGGCAGGTAGCTTAGGAACACTGGCCAGGTGTTCCCAGGCAGCATGACGGCACCTCAGCTCCACCCAGCCAAGGACCTGCAGGACACACACACACACACACACACACACACACACACAGGACCTAGGCAACAAGACCTTAAAAGTTGATTACTATCCTTTTGATAAGCCACAGAATAAGAGAAAGAGTGTTCGGGGTCCACATGCATTGGTCCCTTAATGCCTAAAGGACTTTTAATTTAGGAAGATGCTATTAGCACCCAGGTGTCCGTAGCAACTAATGCTATCTTCACCTGGGGTGGAACAGCCCGCGGCCGACAATAGACGATCTGGGGCCCGCACTAAACCGAATAGAGAATAGTGTGACTATTCTCACCCAGGTGTAAAGAGACACTCTGTTTAATTTACATTGGAGTGCCTTATTTGTGTTTGGAGTGCCACATCCTGAAGAACATCTGATAGTCAACACCATCCACCACATTTTAAATATGCTGTTGCTTCTCCTTTTTTTGTTCTTTTCAATATTTCCACCTGGTAATCCTCTAATTACACCAAAGTGTGTTAAATAATAAATAAAAAAGAAATCTGTGAACCCACCTTGTGTGCAACATGTACATATAGGATCTTGCATCTCGTACAGTACTGTGGATAATGTGAGAATAATGGCTGCATCTGTGGACACAGGTGTTGCTGTTGTAGGTTGAGGGTTTCACTGCAGAGCATACAGCTGAAAGTGCTGCCTCATGACATCCTCCTGAGATGCTTCGAGTAAAACTAATCTCTTCATGCTTTCCTTGCACATTGGAATTGTTGGATAGCGTAAATCATTCATTTTGGACGGCAATACGCATTGTGAAAGATCCCATTACTGTTTGTTTTGCTGTATTCACGCATCACATCATCCAACCTCAACAGCTTATTCCTGATCCCACATGTACCTGTCTGCTGAAGAGATTCAAGCAGGTGGGGCTAAATAAAATGACACAGCAGCAGTTTGCATGAGTCAAAATAATCCTGTTACATCAAATTTCATCCTGGACTCTGGGAGTATTTATAGCAGCCACACATAATGTTGTTAATGCTCCGCTGTGACGCTTTAAGGGGTGAAAACCCATCTGAAATAAATGGGCAGTAACTGGGCTAATGAGTGTGACAAAAGTAGACTTTGATTGCCAGTCTTTGTTCTGTCTATTGGTGAGAGAGAGAGCAATTAGCATCGCTCTGACAGTCCATCAGAGCTTTAGAAATTGGATTCTGGTCCAGAGTGGCTTTCATAAGGCCCTCACCATCGCTCTGACACAGCAATATCGCTTATTTCTCAGTATACCTTAACTGCCTTATGGCATATCCTAGCATTACTTTATTATGGTGATGGTGAAATAAAGAGTTTATTCCTTGGATATTTCACAGCAGATACTCAGAACAAAAAAAAACACCTCAGTATTAAAACACAGACAGACAGTGTGTGGAACAGCAGCTCCATCTAGTGGTCACCAGTGTCCTCTTTGGTACATGTGTGGAAACTTTAACCTTTAATGTCGAATTAAAAAAATCACATTATTTCAGTGCTCTAATGAAGCGATGTGAGACTTTAAATAATCAAATATAAGATGCAGCTTTTGTATTGTGGCTCCATTACATGAGATAGAAATACTCCAGATGCTTTGTCCATCATTTGTACGTGTTTGTCTGCAGTTAAACCTCACATTTCTGTTATCTTTGGACACCTGAATTAGAATTATTAGTTCTTGCCCATGTGCCACCTGTACGCAGACTCAGTCATACCTGGAGGTGGTTGAACTCCAAACTGCAGCAGGAGAGAAAAGGGAGTTCATGTTTGCTGTTTATTGTGTGTTTTTATGTGCACGTGTGCGATACCCTGAGAAGCTGTGGTTTTTCTTAGACAATGTGTGTGCATATATGTGTGTTTTCTGTCCAGCTCCCAGAGGGGGACAGCAGTATTCCTGCTTGTGGTAGTCGCTGTTTTCTAATCCCTGCCAGTGTGTGTGTGTGTGTGTGTGTCCTGTGGAGTCCTGGAACATTTGAGCTCCATATGCGTCAGCAGATTTGTCTCGTTTGTCATCTCCGACCTGCAGGGAATAGAAATGTGTGGCAGGATGGCTCGGTGGTTAATGAGGTTGTCTGACCCAACTATCAGGCCTGAGTTCAATCCGTACGGAGCTGTGATGTTATCTGTGAAATTATCTTCCAGCAACATACTTGAACCTTGCAGATGTAGAACAGATCTGTATGTGGTATTAGAACACCTGTCTCCTCTCAACAGAAAAATGTATCTGTGGTTTGTTCAGTCGCAGATTTCTGGTTTTCCCAACAACTGACCTTTTGTGGATCTGTGAATGACGACTGTCCTCTCTTAGTAGCTCGGCTGAGTGCAGTCCATCTGCATTCACAACAACACTGAGAGGCTACAGCATGCTAGCAGCTCTGTGAGGATGTGCTTGGAGCTA
Organism: Macquaria ambigua; assembly: GCA_008360985.2. NCBI lineage: Eukaryota > Metazoa > Chordata > Actinopteri > Centrarchiformes > Percichthyidae > Macquaria > Macquaria ambigua. The sequence continues at coordinate 35,039 of VMKM01002656.1, read as the reverse complement.
AATACTAACATCTGCATGCTAACATGCTCACAGTGACAATGCTAACATGCTGATGTTTAGCAGGTATAATGTTCACCATGTTCACCATCTTAGTTTAGCATGTTAGCATGCTAACATTAGCTAGTTAGCAGTAAACACAGAGTGCAGCTGAGGCTGATGGGAATGTCTTTAGTTCTGCAGGTATTTGGTCATAAACCAAAGTGTTGGACACATTAACATGTTGACCTGATGATGGCGCTAGATGAAGAGTCAGAGGATCACCAGAGTTATTACAGTTCATCCTGAGGGGAACATGAACGATGAACCACATTTCATCACAATCCATCCCATAATAGCTGTTGAGATGTTTCAGTCTGGAACAAAGTGGAGGACAGACTGAGACTGACTGTTCTCTCCTTTAAAGTCTAAAGTCTTGCAAAACTTTACTTATGTCTACCTTTTGACTTTCTAAGTATTTATAACACCTCTAAAACGTGCTTCATTCAATCTAAACACACTCGTCGGGAGAAGACCAGTGTGTGTGTTTAATGTACAAAATGTGTGTTTGACAGCTGTGGTTCACCCTCTCCTATCAAAAGACACCGGTGTTTTCTTTAACCACCTTATCTTTCCCTAACATTTAATAAATGGTTTAATTGTCCTGAGCCAAATCCATGATGTACCTTTACTGAACAGAAATGTGTGTGCAGCTTTGCGCTTTGGTCCCAGGACTCACTGTCACGAACAGTTCCCGATGTTCACACTGAGCTGGGGAAAAGAGCTTGTTATGCATGCCGCTCGCTTGGAACCTTTTCCAGTTTGCATTTGGTCTCCTTGTGAATTTAAATCCTCACTGCAGAAACCGGGCGCTCTCTCTTCTGCACGGCTTCCGATGTTTTGGGGGTATTTGATGGTTTTTGACAGCTCTCGGGTTCTTTTAAAGTGCCATTTATGCTGTTTTTACAATGAAATCTTTTACATGATTGTATTAGAAATGTTGTGGCATATTTTTTTGTGTTACCCGTCTCACTTTGTTTGTAACTTATTCTTATTGCTGCCTGTCATTGCTCTAATTTCTTTTCATTTCTTCTTTTATTTTTTTTTCATATCATTCAAATAGTTCTTTATCTGTTTCTTACCTCTTATCTTGTCTCTGTAACGTTTAACGTCCTCTCAGAGATGAATAAAAAACGTCTTATCTTGGTCAGGACGCTCTTAAAAAAAAACGTTTTTAAAGGTTAAATAAAAAAGAAATTATTTTACTAGACCTTAACCATAGAGATGACAAATCAGAAAATGCTCCTTTGGGTTTTAGCGGTACATTTCATGCACAGGGACGTCTCTCTCTCAAACCGGCCTCGGACACATGGATGAAGTGTTTACTGCTGTAAAATCTCTTTCAATGCAGTACATTCCTTAATGTATTTACTTAACTAAGGAAATCTTTTCAGGGATTCTGTGCAACACCCTTAAGTAAGTCAAACTTAAGGAATTTGTTTGTGCAGCCAGCCCCTGGTGTTTATCTTGTTTGCCCACATCAGCTGTGCTTCTTGCCAGGTGGTTTCTCTCTTCTCCTTCTCACTAAATCTGACTTTTACCGTTTCTTTGCCTTAATTGTTCCGTGTTTCCAGCCTGCTGCTCGGGATGAACGAGTGAAAATGTGTTTTTCTTGCGTCACTTTCTCTCCCACAGCCAGTCACCATTGAGCGTGTTCATACTTTCTTAAGGTTCGGCACACTGTGTCTCTTTATACAAATAACTCCATTGAGCTGTGAGAATGAACACTGTGTCAGAGTCAACGAGCACATTTGCAGCAGCAGTCGGTCACTGCTGTAAATAAATAACGGAGATGTAAATAAGTCTCATCAATTCTGACAGATCCATAAAACAGAGAATAATTATACACAGCACCTGCTTATCTTTTATACGTGGTTAGTAATCAGAATCCTTCCATATTCACGAGATTCCACACCTGCATGCTCTGCATATATATACGGCTGCTAATGTGCATCGTTCCGTCCTGCAGGCTAATGGGATTCCTGCAGGAACAGAGAGGAAACAGCGGAGCGACGGGTGAAACAGAAACCATCCCGAGACACTGAGGAGGATTCAGCTGAGGTAAGAAGTTTGGAGGAAATGTGATGATATCCATTCTTGGATGACTTTGGCTGAACTTGAACTGTCAGGGGACGCGAGCAGAGTTTTCAGTTTTGAAGCATAACCCAAATCTAGTTTTTATTTTGCTGAAATGGCGCTGGTGTTATTTGTGGAAATATAAGCAGCTCGTCATGATTAGTAGCCCCATTCCTGCAAAGACTTTTTCTTTTTCTTCTGAATCACACACTGGGACAATTTTGTGGTTAATAAATATACTCCAGAATGTCCCGAGCCCATAAGTCATCACTTATTTTTATTATTTATTATTTTTACAGCCTCTATTACTCAGGTGAAGGCTGCCTTTCTGGCTGCACCATTTCTTAGAAAGTTTAAATTGAGTTGTTTCTCCATTAAGACTTTATTATTCCTTGCATATTCATCTGGAAGCTATTTGCATGTCTCCTGCTAAAAAACAAAACAAAACAAATAAAGAAACAGCGACAGCAAACGACATGAATCAGCTCTGACGCAAATCACACACCCTCCAAACTAAAACAATCACTTCCGTTCCAATTATGAGAAGAAACAATTTGCAGCATGGCCCCAGAGGAAGACAACACTATTACGTTCATCATTTTAATTATGTATCACTTAGCCTCGGTAGCAAGCTGTGTTACACTAAGTGCTTTGGAGACAAATGTTTTTTAGTGAACTAGTATATCTAACACAGAGAAGCTTCCTGTCCAAATAATACATCACTCATTATTCTTAGAAAATGTCAAACTGGGATGTAAATGATTCTGTCAGATACCCTTTAGAGCACAGAGAGTGGAGGGACAAACACTACAGCAAGCTAATATTTGGCTCCTGCAGCTCAGAAGGGAAAGTGAAAATGGTCAATTTTCCTCGGAAATCTTAGTGAATGTATTTCTGTGGTCTTATGACTCTCCTGTCATGACAAATTAATACCACAGACAATTTTAACTGACAAATCGACCACTCTCTGTCAGCTTATCACTATACAGATACCACAGTCCGCTGCAGCTGCTCTTCCTGAGCGACGGCATCGTCTGGACAGAACTGATCGTCTCGTAAAAAAAAGGGTAGAAGTAGAACTACTTTCTCCACTCAGATTCACCACAACAAATGTCGTTTGAGTCTTGCCTTTTGGTAACTTTAACAACCCCCGCCCCCTTATTTAGCATTAATAAGCAGTATATAAATATATAAATGGTTAAAACACACTTTATTACTGTATCTGTTAACTATAACTCCTCCTGTTTCTCAAGCGAAGTACCTCAAAACTGTTGTTAAGTACAGTACCTGAGTAAATGTACCACTTGTCCAAAGGTGAAAAACATCCTCCTACCAGAACCTCTAAAGTTCACCAATTAACACGTTACATCACATTTGTTTAATCCGTACAAATGACAACTTCTGGCAAACGTCTAAGGGGGTAATGCGCTTCATCGTTTCTTGGCCTGCAGCAGTAACTTCCTGGATTCTCAGCTGGTTGCCTGGCTCAGAGCCAAGAAATAGTCGGACACATGACACCTCCAGTAAACCACAACTTGAAGCGTTCACACTTTTTGTACTGGTTTTTGTACAGATAAAACAAACAAGATATAACCTGTTAATCAGTGAGGTTTCCCCCTGTTTCCAGTCATTATGCTAAGCTAAGCTAACTGGCTGCTCCATGGCTCCAGCTACATATTTAGCTTACAGACACAGTTTGCAGAAAGTGGAACCCGGATCTGTGTTTGCATGTCAACCACAGTCGACCTTTGCTGAATCTGGACCACACCTGATTTTAAAAATACAAAACTAAACTTTCCACTAAGTTTCAGCCCAAACAATCTCTCCTGAGTAACACTAAGAGCCACCTGTCATCTTGTCAGCAGGTGGATAGAGCAGCATAAAGTATTCCATTCACAGCATGAAGTACCTTTTTTCTCGCTGTCAGGTATTAGAGAAGGGCTACGACACCGCTGTCACAGACTCATCTGAATAAATGATTCATGGCGTTGGGGGTGAAAAGCTGCAGAGGCTCATCGCTCATCACTCAACACGGAGAGTGATGCAATGTTGCAAGGATCAAATCAGATTTTGAACGTGGAGGGCAGGGGGAGAATAGATAGTGGAGGGTGGAGGAGGCTGAAAGCTCGACTACGTGTTGGGTGAAAATGATCAGAGGAGGTGAGAGAGAAATGGGAGCTAATGAGAGAGAGACAAAGTTTCACAACCCAACAAAACATGTTTCATTTCAGTCCAATAACATCCATTTGGAGAAACATTGTTTGCCCCTGTCAAGAGCAAAGTGCACTGTTAAAATATCATTTACATTATTAAATATAGTCTGAAACTCACCATCAGTAACACACAAACGGGAAACGATATTTAGTCCAGAGAGATTCAGGCTGAAGACGTCTCCTCCAACAAATCTAAATGAGACCAACTTAAATCTTCCTGTTGGGGATTTTACTGGACTAATGCTTCAAACTCTCCAAGTTAATTTAGGATTACTGCAGTGTCAGGGTGTGAAGGTGGAGCTTAAGGATTTGGGCCACCAGTACAGAAAAACTCCAACCTCTACTCAGCATGCTCGTGTGTGCCAAAGATCAGGGACTTTAGGAATTTGCAAGTAACTTCTATATTATTTTCAGGACTCCAGTTAGTTGCAGATGCACCGTAGATCCATGATGTCTAACAGCTGCTGGCCTTTTCCATTCAGCCAAGGACACATCAGTGCTCAGCCAGATTTACGCTGCAGTTCTCAATGAATTTGCGTCCACAATATGCATGCATTTATCACTCAAAACAGAACTCATAAAAGTATAATATTACCATCTTTATGTCTGATTATTAACGGAGGAGGACTTTAACATGATCATGGGAAACGAGAAGGAGATGAAAGTGACATAATAAGACAAATCAAAGAGGCCGAAGCCACTGCAGCCGGTGGGGGGAGCAGGTGGAGGTGGAGGTGGTGTTGATGCAGCAGATGTCTCACTAACACTGAGGTAAAAGCAGCCAAACGCTGTGAATGCCTTATCAAAAGAGTGCAGCTGTTAGCACGTTCATTGATGGACGACACTGACAAGCTTCAGTGTTTATGAGGACACAAAAAGTAGCAAACAACCGTTTAGTTGCTGAATGTTGGAAAACCCAAGAACAAAGTGATATAAGTCAAGAAACTAGGGCTGTACCCGACTCAGGATTTTGTCAGATGAATCAGATTTGGCTGTTCAATACGACTATTCGACCATTCGTTCCTGTTTTTTCACATAGACTATCTAGCATCGCTTTCTGGAACTGCCAGATTTTTGAACGGGGTTTGGCGGGACATTCAGGGTGACAGCGACGTTCACATAATATAGTAAACAAGCCAAGTTAGCCCTCTGAGCTAATGCGTGCTAACTACGCTAACGACGGATCGGAAATGTGCAACAACATTTTAGATATCAAACAAAAGCCAGAGGCTGTATCGTATGAAGCTGAGCTGTAAATCCAGCACTTCTAAGCAGAAGGCAGAAGATAACGTTATCTCAGACCTGACCGGGCGAGGCCTCTCTTCCTCTGGGCAGCTGCCTCAGACTCACTCAGACTCACCCAGGGTCCGGGTTCACAGCTGCCTGAAAGCGAGGAGCGCTCACTCTGCAGCTACTTCTGGAGACCGAAATGTCCCCAGAACAACACTGCACACTGACAAAAAAACTAAAACAAAATCCGACTGCTCGACTTGAAGAATCTCAGTCGACTGAGGGGTCTCCGACTGATGATTCGTATCTTTGACCTTTAGGGGGCAGCCCTACAAGAAACTAAAACATAAAAGTAAAAATAAATTTCATTGCCAAGATTGGTTTGACTCTTTTAAATTAAAGTTTAGCCCCTAGACCAAAACATATCCATGATGAGGTATGTAAAAATATGCACACTCAAAATAAACTGTACGCTGGTCAGAGGTGAATATGTAGCAATCCCAGCTCCTCTATTAGCAACACAGCTCTGCAGTTATTTTTCTGTATTGTTCTATCACATACCTGAATTACACCTGGCTGATAAGGAGAGGGCTGTGTGTGAGTCTGACTGCAGCTGCCTCTAATGTGGAGAAGGGAAAAAGGGAAAGCAGAGAAGATGGAGGTTTGTGGGTTGAGAGCTGCGTCGGCTGTGGTTGGAGGAGATTTGTGTGCTCTATTAGAAGGAAAAACAAACAGATTCATCACTCTGCTGCCGCCGCAGGTACAGGTCCTCCCATCTGCTGTGTGTTTCTGTCGCTCCGTCTGTCTCTTTAATTGTCTCTCTTTCTCTTTCACTCTTTCTGTCCCTCCTCCCCTCCTGTCTCCTGCATTCACACCAGTATCGCTCTCTAACAAATGTTTCCATGCTCCAGAATGCATCAATATGCAGGGTGCAAGAAGAGGGGCCGGGTGTATGAATTTAAATGTCAAGTACACTCGAGCAGGCAGCTGGCTCTGCAGATTTGTGGTGCACACAGGTTTGTAGTTGCTGATTTGTATGTGTGTGTTGTGGGGAGGTGAGTCTCCTGTCCGTTCTCAATTTGTTCCTTCAATTTTGTCTCCGTTTGCTTCTCTCTCCGACTTCCTTTCCCCTCATTTTCTCTTCTCAACCCTCCCTCCCATTTGCAACTCAGCTGGAAGCTATGGATTGGAGTCAAGACAGTGACAGTTTATTTGTTTTGCCCAATATCACATTTAATGTCTCAACAGACAACAGCAATAGGAGATGAAGAAACACTTCCCCCAGAAAATCTCAGAAGGAAATAAAATGGAAAAAACACTGAAAAATAGGAAGAGAGATCCTTTAGGACAAAGTATAGAGATACAAGGTTAATACATGAGTGGATCAAATGCAGACGCTTCCATACAGTGAGTATAGATTTATACAATTACAATGCCAACTTACAGTATATACAGTAACTAAAATAGACTAAATGAAAAAAGAATAAACCAAAATGAACAAACTGTGAATAGAGACAAAATATATAAGATAATATCTTATATCCAATATGTATTGAATATACATTGTACAATGACAGTGCCCAATAATATACTGTACATTAAAGTAATAATCCTTTTCATCATATTAAACCCACTTTTCGCCTATTTTTGGTTGGTATTTTTCTGTTTTAGCCATTAAATGTATTTACACTCATCACGCTCAAATGATTGGTTTCCTGTTTCACTGGACAAAATTCGAAAAGACATGAACCGGCACAACGTGTCAATCACATATTTCTCATAGTGGCGTCATCAGCCGGTCCGGGGGAAGTTAGCATCGCCCTGGTTCCCTCCACAAAAAGCCAATGGGATTTTCCACTGGATTTTAGATTATTGCAGAAAACAAGTTTATGATACTTACATGTTTCGTTAGGCTATAAACCAGCTACACCACGGTCACATGACTTCAGCGTCTCCACCACTGAGCTTCCAGCGCTGACCTCTTCTACAAAAGCCTTTGGGAAAGTTTGAGTTAGAACAGTTTGCAGTATAAACCCAACGAGGCTGTAAAGGCGGACGAGTGAGTAGATGAGTTTCTGTGTTCGGCGTGATGACGTTTAATGTCCCCGACAACCTCTGTAGTCTCATTTAGACTCTTGTTAGCAACCGCCTTTTTTAAGACACGGAAAAGCTTCAAAACTCACCAGTGGAGTATTTACTGACGGGTTTTATGTCGTAGAACAAAACGCTTGTGTTAACCTCAGACCTTATTTCAGGAACCAAAAACCCATTCAAGAAACCCACTGACTTCCAGATGAGGGAACAGGAGGAGCTAACATGCTAACATGCTAACTCACTTCAGGGTCTTAGGACTCAGTCCTGCAGAACTTCTACTAGTGAATGGAATAATTCTCATTCTAACACACTTTCTAGATGATCACTTGCCAACATTCAAACATGTATTCACTTCCTTTTACCCAGTTTATGAGATGCACAAAGTAATGTGCAATCTAATGTATGTCCTCCATCATCCTCTACCAGTGACCAGCGGGAATAAATGAAGCCGAGCCGACAGGGGCACCCAGTAAAGAGGTAATATATCATGGTGCAAAACACTTCCTTTTTCAGTTTGATAAGTAGACCATTGTAGGAATGCAGACAGCTCACAAGGTCGTGATTGCACAGGAATATGTGAAGTTAAGTTACTGGTATTGACCAGCGTTTACCAGCAACCCCACCAGCACATCCACATCTGGTTATTAAGTGCTATGAACCAGTACAGACAGAACATATTGGTTCCACTTTAATCAGGTAGGCTGAAAACGTTGAGGAGTAATAGGAGAGCTTCCCCCTGCACACACACACACACACACACACACACACACACACACACACAGTCCACTTCAGCGTGAACAGTCCATTCATCACGAATCCTTCTGTGAGGAAAATCTGCAGCCATTAACCTCGTTTCCTCATCAGGACCAAACGGGCCTCCAAGGGCCAAGTTCAGCTGCTCTGGTGGAGAACAACAACAACACACACTTCTGCTTTACAGGCTTCAGGTTCCTATTGGTCCATATTCAAATCACACATCCTGACATCATCATTTTATTTTATGGCCTATATTTGTTGGCCTGTGTTAGCTCAGCTTGCTTTTATATAGTTGGGTGTCTGTACAAAGCACAGACTGTGAAATGACTGGAGTTAACTACTTTATAAAGTCAGTGGCATAAAGAGACAACAGCTCGTCTTACTCCAGACGACATGTCATATGTTAAAACGACATGAACAAAGAGAGCAATAAACAAATATTTAGATGGCTCACATTTTATATATTCAGCGAAGGCTACAGCAGCAGCCCACTTCACTCACTTTGAGTTTTAACCAGTTAACATATTTAAAACATTTTAACATCTTGTGTTGTTGATAAACAGAGGTGGAAAGTAACTAAGTACATGTACTCAAGTTCTGTACTTAAGTACAGTTTTTAGGTACTTGTTCTTTACTTGAGTACTCACAATTTATACTGCTTTCTACTTCTACTACTTAATATGTCTTCCAACACTGGAAATAAGATGCAACAATTCATGCATGTGGATTAAATGATCAAAAGAATAATAAACAATCCAAGCCCCTGAACTAGAGGAAAATCACCTCAACTACTGTTTCCAGTGCAGTCAGACTGAAAAATCCCACATACCCTCCACCTCCAGCTACACCTGGAAACATCCTGGTTGTCAGACTTAGTGGAAAGAGACAACGATGTAATAACGAAGACAAGCAGAGTGCAAATCGGGGATTAGCTGTCAGGCTCAGACTGATGTTCTATTCAGCCTGAAACCTGGGACAACATCATTCCTCTCTGCAAAATAAAAACGCATTCAGAGACCACTAAGCCCCATTAATTAAACTGAATTAAGAAAGAAATGATCAGTGTGGCAACTACAAATATTCTGAGTAACATTCAACAACTGCTATTAAGATTCAAATATGAACGTCTCTGTCCACAGTGTGTATGAGGGATTGTACAGGACGTTCTTGATAGATAGATAAAGTACTTTATTAATACCAGCAGGAAATTGTACCATTACAGCAGGTTAGAGCAAAAAAGACGAAGATAATGTCCAAAAGAATACACAATACTTATCAACAATCACTTAAAATAAGTGGGAGAATCTTTACTGTACATATATACAGTACATGTGTAATGCTGTGCAGTGGTAGCCAAGTAAAACCTAGTGAGGTGGACATGCAGGTAATGTTGTAGTGTGCAGTTTGTGGGGTCCTATATGTGTAACATGCTTGTCTGTATTTACTGTGACTGTCAGGATGTCTCTGAAATAAAATCACCCGAAATCCACAATTCTGCATGTTAACAATAAGACGAGGCTGTTCTCTGCAAAGTTAAACAATGAGAAGAAGAAGAAGAAGAACACTCGTCCTCCTTCCTTCAGTCAGCGTTGTTGAGGGAACCTCTTGAGAATCTTGAGAATATTGTTCCGCCCTTTAAGTGAAATAAGAACACTGGCTGATATATTTTAAGAAGCACCGCTGAGAGGTTTCTTTTTTTCATTCCAGCAGCAGCTGCTAAATAGAGTCCCCCCCCCCCGTTTGATAGCTGCTCAGTCAGGCACCACAGCAAAGACAAGAACATTCGTTTTTATTGACGAGTGGCAACAAGATCTGCAAATAACAACATGAAGGTTCTAGTTCTGTCAAACTCACACACACATTTGTACTTCAATACTTGTGAGGACCCTCACTGACCTAATGCATGTTTTAGCTCCTAACCCTAATCTTAACCATCACAGCTGCATGGCTTACATTAACCTGATCTTAACCTAAACCAGACCTCAGCCAAAAAATCTGAAAATTTAACCTCAACAGCCAGTCGAAGCAGTGAGGACTGACCAAAATGTCCTCTCAAGGTCTTTAACCTAAACTGGTCCTCACAAAGATGTAAAGAGGTTAACAGCACATACACACACACCTCTGAAATGATCCACTGCTGCCACCAAGTGTTCCACAGTGGACAGCATTACATGTACAATAAGTTAACTGTTTCTGTACATTCACAGTCGGAGCCTCAGACTGAATGGGACTCATTAAAACCTCCTGCAGCCTGGACCTCAACACAAGTCAACCAGTTACAGGGATAATGGTTTCAGTGGGTACAGTAGATATTGATGCTGGAGTCTGGACAATAAGACTATTTACAGTATCACAATGCCACACTGTGTGCAGGATTTGAGCAGTATTGCTGAGTAAGTATAGTTTTTAGCTCAATAAATAACTGCATCAGCAAAAACCTAACTGCAGTAAATGCTGTACTTTTACTGACATGCTTTTCCTTTTTTACGTATTTCGTAGACCACACGCCCCAGTGCAAGCTGGTTTGAGAAGTGTTAAGACCAGAAAATAAAAAAAGCATGTCACAATAAGTTAAATCATGATAGTTCTCTCATTAGACACTGTTAAAGTAAAAAGAAAGGCAACACATACATAATACTTGTTCTTCTCTGCAAGACAATATACATCACACCTTTATATACTGAACTGCAGTCCTCAAGGCTTCCATATAGAAAGGACACAGCAGCCCTGTTACGTCAGGGAGAGCAAGTTGATATCGTAGCATCCGTCCACCTGGGCAACAAAGAACACAGAAACAGGATTTTATTCTCCTTCATTTCTTTTTTTTCCTCAGGAGCATGTGGGGGGTGCAGGCCATGCTCGATCTCACTGATGCTTTTATGTTAGATGTGTTCCACCTGTTCCAAATAACAGCAACTTAACTGATGAACACCTAACTCGTAACTCAAACTATCACCAAAACTCTGCCAACTTTAAACTGACAAGAAGACAGTCTACCAAAATAAATGGGAACACACGTTTGGTTGGACCGAGGGAGGACAGGGACAGTCAATGTCACAAACTCACTTTGTATTCAAACGGTTTTGTCAATGGTGTAACATGTACTTCTATGTTTGGTTAATATGTGATAGATTTAAGCTTTTAGCTATTATGTATTTGGAGTATTAAGGCACAGTCATATCTTTAAAATGTTGTTCTTTGTAATAGAATTTGGATGGCTGGGATACTCAGTGCCATTTAGTGTTCGATACATTTATTCACATTAAATAGAACATTTGCTGCATTGTTAAAGATAAGCTGTGGAGTGTTTGACCTCTAGTGCCGCCACGCAGAACTTTAACTATGAGTGGGTGCCTGTTTAGTCTCGTGCATGAGGACGCACATGCACACCCATTCCTGCCAGAGGTTTTACACTCTTCCACTGATCTACAGGTGGTGGTAATGCGCCAAGATATGCAGCAATGCACCAACAAAGGCAGAGATGAAGAAGACTGCTTGCTAATTAACATGGATGCAAACAATGCAGGATTCAAACTCTGTGTTTTATGAGGAAGGAAATGCATTCATCACGTTTGTTAGACCTCAAGGATAAACACAATACGTTTGGTGAGGAACACTGAATTTAAATAGAATTTTTGTTTGTTTACAAGAAAGCTCCAGAGGACCCTTTAAATGGATAAAAAGTGATATTACTGATGGTGCTAGAAGCTGGACTGGTTCTAGACATCTGAATCGTCTGTCACACCTCACAGTTGAGTTATGCAGAGGTCTGCTGTTACTTTGTGAATGGTTGTTTCAGCCAGCCTGCATGTTTTTAGGTGGGACTAAAGTTGGGAATGTCATCTAAAAAGTGCAAAAGGCGATGCAGCTATCGAAGCTGTCTTAAAAACAGGTCCTAAATCAGAATACTGTATACAGAAGTCATTTCTTCTCAGGGTGTTTTTTCCCCACATAGGATTTGGAAAAATCAATTGGCCACTCTGTTACTTGGGGAAATGTATTAGAAGGATTTAATGTTTATAACTAATTCTCCTTTCATTGCCTTCATGGAGGATCAAGTAAAAAAGCCAAGAGGCTTGAAGGCTGGGTGGCTCATGAAACTGTAAATTCTAATTACCTACAGGAAATGGACATCGCTCAGTATGTAAAACATGTAATAAGATTATAAATACTTCTGGGACAGACTCTGTCGTCCCGCCCTGCTGCTATGCCTTGGCCTGGCCTTTGGTGATCCCCCTGCCTCAGGTGCATTATATAAATCCATCTTTTTTTGCTTTACATTCTTCTCCTTATTTCTTATGTTGCCGTTACTTATTAATCTCCCCCCTCACACCCTCACATGGATGCATTTACACATACATATTTAACCCAACCACCTCACATACAGCACCACAATCTATCTTGCAGTTGAATAAATGACCTTTAACTTCTGTTGACAGGATAAACACCAAGCTACCTCTGAGTCACCTGAGAAGCAGGTCCAGGATCAGCTGGAAGCAGTGGTGATGTGTGTGTTTCAGACTCACATCAAATCGTCCGATGGAGGCTGTAGTCTGGTTGGTCTGCATCACCTCAGTCAGAGCCCACATCTGCTGGATACTGGATGACACAGTCTGGGGGTCTGGGAGGCCCTAGGAGACACACGGGAGGACAGATGTGGAGCAGGGGAAGCCGGGGTGCACTGCAGGCCCCTCACACACTCATTTACTCACTGGGCTTTTAGAAATGCTGAGTCCCTCCTGCCCTGAGAAATGTGACCCGACAATAAAGTTATAGTCTCAGATTTGGTTTGATTACGTGGGATTTTTAACTCCTGATTAATTCAGTTAACCGTTCAGTTATATTGTCTGTAAATTTTATTTCCCAACACGAAGATCTCTGTTCTATGAAAACCATGTCTCTACAAAATGTCAACTTTTCAGGAGCCCTGTTTCCAACTTTGTGACGATGCAGTTTTCAGATAATATGATGGGTTCTTTAAATAGTAAATTTAGCCTAAAAAGTAGGAGAAGAATTAACAAAAAAACACCATTTATTTCATTAGAAAAGTTTATCAAATAATAATAATAAGAATAAGAAGAAGAAGAAGAAGAAGAAGAAGGAGACATTTCTGGTGGGGAAATAATAAATATTTTATAATAAAAAAATACTGTACTCAACCTGTAAATATGCAGTACATTATACTGTAAACTCTCCTCAGGCGCCTGAAACCACCAAATTCTGGAAAAAGACACTGAGGACATGACCTCAGTGACCCTGCTTACACAGACAGAACGACAGTCAGACACACAAAGACAAACGTGTACCTCCAGGTCAGGGTGTTGGTCAACCAGGGTCAGGTCAGACAGCCAATCAGAAACCTCCTTCTCTGGGTCCTGGAAGGAGGAACAGCATGTCATTTAAATTGTGTTTGTTAAATCCACTATGAGTAGGATTTGAAAAGTTCTTCCTTTGGCACCATCTGGTGGTAGAATCAAGAATAACAATGTAGCAGCGCACTATGCATGCCGCTAGATCCCTCTTATGAAGAGCCAGATATTTCCCTCAGGTGTTGGTGGAGACCAAAAAGAGAGCTAACAGAGAGGGAATACTGGACTTAGATTCATCAGGTGACACAAACATGTATACTGGATGTGTTAATAAGCAAGTGTTTGCTAATAAGTTCACCATATCAACTTTAAAGGTGATATTAACTCACCTCTGTGCCTCTGGGTCATTTTGTGTTTTTAAACTTTGAAGGCAACAGGTAGCTACAAAATGTCAAAAACACGGGCTTCTATTTTCAGGGTGGTGGAAGATTCGACTGATAAGAGCGTAATGTTTTCACTCAGGTGAAATACATTACTACGTACGTATAACACCCACCTGACAAACGAATGCCTTCCCCTTTGTTTAGAGAACCTGTGTTTAGGATGCACCGACTGAGTTGGCAAAGGAGCATAATTACACTACAAATCAAACCCTAGAACATTGTACTGATGCTGAGTACATAAAAGTTACCTTACTGAATAACTACCTCCACTCTCAGTGGCATTTAGACCTCATTAAGTACATGATTCTACCGTTGCTCTCTCATTGAGTTTGTGATTAATGTGAGTTTACTTTGATTGTCAAAAGTTCTGAATCAAAAAACAGAAACAACAAAAAAAACTGACCGGCTCCATATGAGGGAATATTTTGATCTCTTCGAGGCTGAAGGTCAGCCAGGCAGAGGATGGCTGTCTCAGGATCAGTCTCACAGACACCACATGATCCGGCTCCACCTGCATCTAAAACAAGAACAAAGAAGACCATAAGTAAGGCCAGACAAGAATGGCTTCTTCAGTATCTGATGGATTGGGGAATTAAATGAGCAAGACGTAGAAAAACAATAATGTTTGTTGAACAGAAACCTTGTGAAACTCTCATGAACGCACGTGGCTGTTTGACGCTGCCAGCTGAGCTGATTGTGTGACGATGACAAACAGAAACAACAGCGAGGGAACTGATACAGGAGCTGTTGTTACTAATATCTGACTTCTCTAAATTTCCTGCTCAGATCGATGAAGAGAAACAGTCTCGAAGCAGCATCAGCTTCGAAGTTTAATTATCCGATCGTGGGCCAATAAACAATGTTCATGATATTAGTTATCAAATGTGCTATATTATTATTATTATTATCTATTTGGCTACGTGATGAGATTAGATCAGGTGGTGTGTAGTGTATGGTGCATGTTGTTAGTAGGATCAGAGGAAGCCGGGAGCTGTGACGGTGGGCGGCAGCAGGGTGCAACTACTGCAGCAGTAACTGCATGCTGTCTGATTTACTGTTCTATTCCTTTCTTACCTACCTATTCTAACCTTTAACAGGGAAAAAGATGTGGAGGGAATATATAATATTAAATGATAAAATATTAAATAATTTGATGACAGTATTTTCTTTTGGTTCCTGAAAGGGTTCAAGTCCCCATACAGAGACTTACTGCAGTAACAGAACACACTGAACATCCCTTAAGACTAAATATAACAAACAATAATAACCCATAAACAGTGAATAAACATCATTTACACCATCACAATTAGTCTCTAAACTACGTCACACTCGGAGCACCATCTGAAGTAAACAAAAATTAAATCACAATACACCATCTGGCTCTATTTGCACAGAGAATAAACAAGGACTCCATAGAAGAAATGAAAAATGACTGTTTGTATTGTCTCCACATATCAACATTACGATGCTTATTGAGCCTCTCTTGCCTCCAGCGGCAGCTGAGAGGTGAAACAAACGGCAGTAAGCTCTGGCAGGTTGTGTTAGTTTTATGCCCAATGGGATCTGCTGGTTTACAGATCTGATGGGAAGATGAAGGATGAAAGATGAAGGTTTACCTAAATATTATTCAGGGTTTGCCAGCATTGTGGCTGAACACATGGACCACCAAAACAAGAACAAGGTTCCTTCAGATATTGTTGCTGTTAGCATGTTAGCAGGTGGCATCATTTTCACACATTAGAGGACTAAACAACATCTGAGCACTGCCAAGGGACACCCGTCCTCATGTCCCAGATAGGTACTGTCAGCCCTTCAGAGTGGATTCAGATTAAGATTAGAAGATCGTTCACTAATCGCAGGGCTCCTGGTTCGATCCCCGGCTTCTCCTGCCCGTGTTTCAAAGCATCGTTGAGAGACTGAACCCACTTGCTCCCGATGGTTATACCAGTGACTGCTTGCTGCCATCGGTGCATGTGTGTGAGAATGAGTGAATGATGAGAGGCAAATTGAAAAGCAATGTATGAATACAGTCCATCTGTAGAATTGAATTTGCATTTGTGAAGTAATGGTTACCCCCCAGACATATAAAAAAAACTCTGCTTTGAATAATAATCAATGAATATGCAAATATAGTTCATTTTAATATAACAATATTTCTCCTACTACTAGTCCGTTCTCAGTGTACTGCAAGTTTCATACTGGACCACGACTTGTGTGTGATGTCACAAAATCCTGCAGGTACGTCCAGGTGTCAACCTCACATTTAAGGTGAGTCCAGAACCCCCCCCCTTCAGCAGATGAATGTGGAGACAAACTCAGCACAGACATCAATCTGTACAGTGGAGGTATGTGGAGTTATCGTGTATGCACTTTAGGTTTTTTGATGTGCCTGAGACTTCTGTCATTTTCTCCACCTGCCTTTTCAAATTAAGGCCGCACTCAAACCGACTTCAGCCCTGTGTGAAAAAACGCAGCGTCCTCATTCATGGAATGAATCATTTCTACTGTTTGCCTTATGATCATCGCAACAAAAGAGGAAATCACTTTCCAGAGTAGTAAAATCCTGCCTAATAGAATTTTAAACTCCTGAGCAGTGTGCTGGCATCTGGCCAGACTTCAAACTCATGGATTTCCTGTTGTACTGGTACCTGAAACATCCACCAATGCAGCCTCTTGCATTGTTTTAACACAGGGCTGTTTTCTGATTCAAACTATCAATCTTACAGTCAAGAGCCCACTACTCTAACATGAACTGCTTCCCTGGTGAATTAAGGACACAAGACTCCTACAGGGGTTGTTTCACCACAGGAGACTCCACGCTAATGATGAGGTATCTTATGCACACACACACACACACACATGCCCCAGCCCACCTGTGTCCTGTGAATGGAGCAGTAGTCTTGGGAGCCTCCCTCAGTGTGGGGGTTGTCCATCAGAGGCAGGTCTCTCAGAGCAGTGCACCACTTAGCGGGGGCCTCCTGCCCGGGGCTCCTCCGCAACAAGCGCACAGTCACATAAGCTGTGTAGTAGTTCTTAAAGGTGATTTCCTCAATCTGCAGACAGACAGACCACGTGCTACATTACCATGTTGCAGACAAGCTGATTCAGGTGATCCACTTTTATTACAAATGATCTCCTTGAGCTTTTTAGCATCAGACCCAATTTAAAATTAGATTCTATTACAAAATGAAGTTCTCTGGTGACCCGCTGGGTGAAATGAAACTAAAAAATAGATTTTAGCAGAATAAATCAGACTCATTAACCATATGAAAAATGCCTGCAGTCCATAGTGGGTCTCCACCTATTGTTTAAGAAACACTGAGTCTGCCAAATCACAGTAATAACAAAGACTGTACCATCAAATACTTGGTAGAGATGATTCTTCCATGCATAAACTTGCTCCAGGCAGAAGCCTTTGAAGCTCGAAGCTTTGAGCTAATGAGGAGTCGCTCTGCATTAAAAACGATTTTTAATTAGGACTAAATGCTAAAAAAGTAGGTCAATGCCCAAAATGTTTGAAGTCTCTCTCAAGACAGAAATACAGCTTTATATGCAAACAAATGTTTTGTATGTATGTGTGTGTATTTCCTGCTTTATTAGACAGCACCGCTAGGAGACACCAGACACATGGGTGTTGAATAAAATTAAGGTTGAGGGAAAATGGTACTTTGAGAATTTATTTCAACTGCATGCCGGGGGCCAAAAACATCCCACTCTGAGGAGATGGCACATATTTCTCTAGTGATGTTCTGTGCATTCTCCTACAATAGCACATTTACTCTCGGTTCAATGTATGGTCAGCACACAAACCAATATAACATTTTGTTTTTATATGGGCTTTAAGAGAATGTGAGCAGCTCTTACAGTAGCAGACATAACTCAGTAGTTCATTTACAGCTACGTGTCCTGTACTATCCTGGTGGGGATAATTCAAGCATTGGTATTAGTTCATAAGATACAGATACAGAAGATTTAAATACATGGCCAATGGCCAAATTCACATGTTTTTGTCTGGACATTTTTGTAAGAGAACCAGCCTTGATTATTTTAATGTTGCTGTCCACTATTTAAAGACCTCCAAATCAGAGTTAATACACATACAGCAGTTTAAATTTTGAAGTACAACCTAATAGTGGTAAAATGAACCGTTTAGCAATGTAATGAAGGGCATGTGTCAATAGTTGACGTTAACTCTGTTTGCTAAATGAACAGTTTTTCATACTGCAGGCTCAACAGTAGAAGATAATAAAGCATGAAAAGCATGTTAATGATAAGACTGAGTATATGGTGGTTGGCATAGATACCACTGGTACTGTGCATTAAATCAACAGCTTTCTGTGGTAAGTGGTAGCTTACATTGACAGGCTTTCCAAAGGGGAGGGTGACATCTACAACACAGACACCAGAGTGGGCTGAGTCTGCTTTGACGTCTCCGATCTGCAGGTAGACTGGAGGTTTGATGGTGCAGTTCACAGGCTTGATGTCATCAGTGCTTCCACTCATCTTCTGGATACAAATGAAATTAAATTACACACCTTAGTTCAAAATGTTTAAATAGTCACTGGCTGTACTCCTGAAACCTTGAATGGATGACAACTCCTGCTACCTATCAGTGTTGATTTATCTATCCAAATCAAACATATGTCCAAATAAACAGCTTATATTTCCCCTTAGATGCACCGTTTTTCTGCATGCTACCGTGTGTGTTAGTGGTGTAACGGATCACAAAACCCACGGTTCGGATCGGATCACGGATTGGAGTCACGGATCACGGATCATTTTTCGGATAAAAAAAAGAAGTGAGACAAATAACTTTGCTTTCCATGTATTATTTATTAAAGAACTTAACGTAGCTCCCGTCACTGACACACCAGGATGATGTCTTTTCAAATGTGTAGCCATACTCGATGTATTACCATTATCATACGGTTTTCTCGTCACACAATGTCTACACACTGTTACAGTTTTGTCCACCACCCTTTTTCCATCAGGATATTTAACGGGGAAGCCAAAATGCTCCCATACCTGGGATTTAAATGATGCGGGAGGCCTCTCAAGCTCTTCCTCTCCTCCACCAGCCATGATCGTCACTCACTGCGCTTCTTTTCCTCTTGCAATGTACATCCCTGATTCGTTGGGATTCAACATGCCAGTTCACGTGAAAAACTGCTTTTTTAAATAATCAAATAAACTTTCAGCGCTTCAGAATAAAACACAGCACACCATCTGTCTTGTATCTTTTCACTGCAACTCTGCATCGAGATTTAGGAAATTGTTATTTAAAAAGTAGGTAACAGCGGCAGTAAAACTGTATGTCACACTATGATGGTTAAACTTTGCAATTAATCCGCGGGTCACATGCGTGCCGAACCGTGGGGGGAGATCCGTATGGATCACGGATCAACACTAGTGTGTGTATACCCATGTTAGTGTGTGTCCGTGTGTTCTTGTGCCTTGCATTTTGAATACTAGCTTGCCTTTTAGACCATGGCAGGATTTGTGACATCACAACAACTTTCGAGCCAATCAGGGTCCAGTATGCAACTTACACATCAAGTGTGACCTGGAAACTTAAAGTCTCCAGGTCACATACGTGGACTTGGTCAGTGAAGTAGGAGACATCTTGTGTCCAGCATTTAAACTTTTGAAATGTGCAAATTCATAGATTCTTTTCTTTTTCAATGAGGGAGAAGAAGTATATGTAATTTTATATTTATACAACAACAACACAAGCTATTATTGAAATGATCAAATAGTATATTCCATTCACATGTCTTAAAACAAGTCTGTAGGGGCTCTTTAATTGTTTGGGTGTCATTATGCATTCAGTTATGTTCTACAATTCATATGACTTTGTTGTAACAGGGCTACAGTACATTAGAGATGAAGTGTTTGTGTAGTTTGAAATGACAACCACGCATTGCAAATTAAATGGAAATAAAATACAACTATTTTTTAAAACAGACATGACATTAGAAATGTGTTTCTAACCTTATTATGCTCACTGTAGTTTACTCATTTCTCTTAGCAGACAACAAGGAACAACATGGAATACAAACTTTTCTGACTATAAACTGCTGTCAGTGTGATAAACCTAACATTATTCCAATCTAACATTATTATGCTCTCTAGCTAGCTGGCTAGTCTTCTCTCTGCTAGCACCATGGACAGCGACGTATCAGGAGTGTTGAACAGACAGCAGGGCACATGAAGTTTAACCGACCAGCAACACTGACGGCTGATAATGTTAAATATTCATACTGTGATGCTGCAAATCAACTGTGCACGACAAACTAGTACACTCAAACCACATCAGACGAAGTTACCATAACGTTAGCACGGAAGCTAACAGTGCAGAAACTGGCGTTAGCACAGCAGCTACCAGATGAGTCGGCATTACTGGTGAAACAGGGGTCGAATAAAATCCACAAAGTGACGCTGTATAGGTTCAGCACTTACCTTTCCGGTCAGAGCGGAGATACAGTTTGTAAAAGTCGACGGCAGAAAGAAAGTGAGACTGAAACGCTTTAAGACGCTGATGTTGACATGCTAATAACACTCTGTTACTTCCGGAGTGTAACCAAGGCGACAGAGAGAGTCTTAAAGGGCCAGCAGCACTCTCAGCTGTGACCCAGCACTGATGAATCCTGTAAGATTTTAGCACAATAACAGTCGTGGACATCCATCACTTCACTGTGATGGGCCACTTCTGCCCAAAGCCAGAGTCCAGATCGAAGTGAACAGGAAATAATAGTTTTCCTATGGTTAGAATACATGTCAGCGATGGTTTGTAGAAAACATGCTCACCTGTGTTTTGTTGCTGTTGCAGATCGCAATGCATGTTATATGACTGTTGTTTTTATATGACCATTAGTTTTGCTTTTATTTATTCACCTTAAAAATGCCTTATGTTTATGGTGAAAATGTTATGACTTTTACTTAAATAGACATCTCAGCTGTTTGATAGAGGCTCATAATTTAAAAAACTATGTGGTCAGTTCAATTTTTATTTTTTCCCTACTATACCAGCCCTGCTTTTTAAACTGCCATCTGCTGCAGGCCTCTACAGATATTCATATGTAACATACAAAAAGTATGCAGCAGAGGGCAGGCTTACTCCATGTATCAGACCTCCATCACACAGTCAGTCAGTGAGAGGGTGATGTGTTAAAATTTAAAGGCTTCTCCTCCACTAAGCTCGTCACCTTATTCACATCTCCACACCCCTCTGAAAACATCCCATCTCACCAAAATGATATATGCTCATTTCTCATCCCCACCAGGCACAATCTCCCGTCAAAATGAGATTCAGGTGTGCAGCCCTGCTATCAGGGTGAGACAGCACACCTATGGCTTTATCAGTCAGCGGCAGGAATCAGGTGTTATTTCTCTGTGGCCTTGTAATGATGTCCCTGTAAAACTGAAACAAGGTTTCCAGAATGTTTCATATCAATTCTGAACAAGACAAATTACCTGATGTTCCACATGCACTGCAGTGAATTGAGTGGACTGTTTAATAACCCTGAAGATAATCAGTTCACATCCATCAAAGCAGTTTAAAGAAAGAGAATAAGACAGATAGAATGAGCAGAATGAAGTTGTTATACACTTTACATATTGATCCACCACTCATTTAGATCATCATACTTTATAATTCTCATGATTTCTGTTTTGTAGCCTAATCATGAGATTCCTCTTATCTAATTTGCTTCCTCAAGTCGCTTCATTTTAATTCAATTTAATCATGTTTCGGCACAAAATACAAAATTTACATATTTTTAAAGCAAAAACACCAAATATTAGATAACCCGTTCAGACAGAGAAAAATCAGTTTTTGCAGTAATCTAAAAAGTTGCTGTACACTTTTCATACTTTCACACATTCCTACTCTCATTCTCTTTCTTTTCTTTTATGAAAACTCTCAGAATTTCGTTTTGTGTTGAACCTTCAGATGCCTTTTTTTATCTTGTTAACTTGAACTTAGGAACGCCGGGACCAGACCAGGGTCAGACCAGATTCCAGACCAGGCCTAATAAAGACTAACTAAAAGACAAACTTGTGCAAATGATGAGTATTAACAGGATAGTGGATGCTTTTTGCACCATCATTAGTTGTATTTTATATTGCTAAGATTCTGTCCTTTTTATTGCTGATATTTTATATTTCTTATCATATTCCTGTCTTATTTATTCTTTGTAAATATGTGTAAAGTCTTAAACACAAATGCACCATTTGAGGTTGAAGCAATTGCAATTTCGTTGTGCTTTCACAATGACAATAAAGTTCTTGAAACTGAAATAGAATCAAAGTAACTGTACTGACAGTGGTCTTTAAATCTGTGCGCCACATTGCCACCCCCTCCCTCCATACCTGACAGAGCTGTGCAGGTGGGCTTCATTCACCGCCGGCCACTAATGGTCACACGAGGTCAGCAGCAACAGGCCAAAAATGCTGCGTTCAAGAGCAGCCTGCAGTATTCAGATGTGGAATCAGCAAATCAATAAATCTACAAAGGGTTTCTTGCTTTGAACGTACACTACCAGGACTCCCTGGAAAGCAGTACTGATACTGAGGGGAGAATCCTGGTGAATTAGACTTCTTCGATTCACCTCAGTTTAATTCAATTAGCTTGTTTTTGGCACAAAATACAAAAGTACATATTATCAAAGCAAAAACAGCAAATATCAGACGACCAGTTCAGATCACAACACTGAACATGTAAAACAGTTTGTGTGAGAACTGGTTCAACACAAATAACAGGCATAGATGGGCGAGCACGTCTTTGTTAATTGTCGTTTTATTATAAATTCTCATTTGAGGAAATGTTTTTGAAATTATTATGTTACACTGCTCATTTATATCTGTGTACAGAGCATTACTGCACCTATCACTCAGTGTCTCAGTCTTTCCTCCTCAGCTCCTCTTACCACTGTGTTGCTATCACTCCACCCCCCCCCCCGAGATACAGTACAATGGCATACATTCATCCATTCTGTTTATTGTGTTTGAAGCAGGGGGAGTAGGGCTTTCCAAAGCCTCCAGATCAGTCAGTGTAGGAAGCTGGCACCGTGGGTCCCTCCGCAAAAACAATCCCCTCTCTCCCAGATGGTCTGCGCAAGCAAGCGTGTAGCTGCAGGGGCTTAGAGGAGGCAGGGGGAGAGAGATAGGGAGGGAGGGAGAAAACCTTCTACCCGTCCAAGTAGCAATGTCCAGTGGGTTTTTATCTCTGAGACCCATACCCCTGGCGTCCGCTCTGTCAGTCTGGCTGTCTGTCTAACTCTTTGCTGTCTTCTTCCTTCCTTCTTTTCTTCCTCCTTTCTTTCATCCTTCCTTTCTCGCCTTTCTTATTTCTTTTTCTGTTGGTCCGTGTGTCTGTCTGCCAGTTGTCAGTGCCATCTGTCTGGTTTCTCCACGATAAGAACTTGTTTTTTAATCCAGACAAACCAGGACCAGGATATTCTCCTGCACTGGGAGACTCTCTCTCTCCCTCTCTCTCTTTTTGAACCTGCCTCCCTGCTGGGTAAAGCACCTCTGAGACGGGGGAGGAAGAGAAAATGTATTCGAGCACCACTGAGGTGTCGCTCTTATGTAAGAAACATGCAATTGACAAAGCCCCGCTGCTTTACCCTTTGAGCAACAGAGGATAACCTTGAGAGAATGAAAGTGAAAGGAGGAGGGAGAGAGCGAATATTTGTCACGGTGAAATTAGAAGAAGACGCATCTTGAGGTGCCAAAATGTAAAAAACAATTTCAAATCATTTAAAATTGAAGCCTTAAGCCGTCCATGGATCCAATTAGCTCAAAAAAACTCTGTTCCAAAGTTTACAGCAGTTTATTTCAAAGTAGTTTAAGTGATAAAAATGTTCAAGTGAAAGAACAAGTGATGAAATCCAATGCAAATACACTCGAAGAAGAGAAACAGCAATCTTCACATTCGTACCGGTGAGATAAAAATAAATATAATAAACAAAAGTAAAATGAGACTCACTGACTTTACTTCACAAAACACCAAAAATGAAAAAGGACAAATAAAGAAAAAGGAAATTCAACTCTAGTTGTCTGAAATCCAGATTCCCTGATGTGGCTCTGGGGAAATACACGAGTTGATGAGTTTGACTTTAATTACTGTACAAATTGGCATTTAGTTCAGTAATAACTTCACTGAGTACAAATGAATAAACTCTGCTTTCCATGAATATTCTGGAAAACAAAATACAGAGATTTCAAGACCAAACTAATATACATTTACAGAATTTATGGTGCAGGTTGTTATTAAATCTTCATAGACTACAGCTGGCAACAGTGTTTACATGTTGATTTTAACCCTAATGTTGTGGTCGGGGTCCTGGAGATCTCAGGTCCTGTTTAACAGCTCCAACAAACACACTTAATACGATGGATTTTTATTTGCTCTATATCAGACAGGACTTTTTATGCAGCATCAAATCCCAAATAAGTCGATTTGGATTTCAGGTATTTGGACATTTTGTTCATAAGAGGTCTGACAGGAAGTTTGAGAAGATATTATACATCTGTTCAGCTGTGAATCAGGAAGATATATATATATACTGTATCTGTTCATACATAACCCACAGAACATATAGACATGAAATATTTCCGTATTTGGTGTAATATCTTTATGCCCTATGGTCATTTCTGTATTTTGTCATGAAAGGAGCAAAAGGAGGAGGGAGGAGGAGGATATTTGTCATGCTAAAATTATAACAACTCTTTTGAGGATGCCAATAATTTCAAATTAAAGCCTTAAGCCATCCATGGATCCAATTAATGCAGAGAAAGCTTTAAATTTAAGTAGTCTCAGGATCTGTGAGCTGGAATAAGAATAAAATAATCCATTCCCAAGTTTACAAAATGAATATATATTTGTCCATGCATAGTCCATATGAAATAATGTGTAACAACAATGCTTTATGCTAATTTCCATTATTTGTCACCTTCATCAAATGTCAAAGTCCAGTTTGTGGCAAAGGGAGGATTTACCACTTCAATACTTTGACATTTTGGGTTTTAATGAGTTCAGAAGAAAAGAAAAACAATATTTAAAAGGGAAGAAAACTGTTAAAATCTGCAATGATTCATATTATTATTATTATAACACATACAGCAGTGGGACCCCAAACAATGAGGAGCCCGCTGCAACATAACGCAAAGGTGGACAGAGAGAAGAGAAGAGACTCCCGCTCTTGACTCTGTTGTTTGTTTGGAGGGAAAACTCCATCTTTGCCCTCCTAATACATCAATGTCTTCACACAGCCTTCAGTTTTATACTCACAGATAAAAAATAATCGTGACAAAAATGGTGCAATTGTCATAAAGTTGTTCAAACTTGGCCCCTTTTGTACCTCTTATGCCACTGTACACACACACACACACACACACACACACACACACACACACACCAGTATGTAGCAGCACAGTAAAGATTAAAATAAGCAAAGAGCATTCAATTAGATAAGGAATATATTTTAATGTTTTGGACATTTGGAGAGAATCCTGCGATATACAAAATGCACGAGCAGGAAGAAAGTACAAAAACATAACATAACACATATCCATGCATTTTTTATGTTATACAGACTCTGGCTGTTAATGTTGCACCCTGACCTCTTCACAGAATCACTCCTTTCATACTGAGGTGATACACCACACTGTTGATAAAAGACAGTGTGGAGGTTGAATGCAGATCTCTCATGTAAATAGACCTGCATGTTTAATGGATATACGTGATGGCCATATCAGTGAATATTCTTAGACCATCTGAAGTGCAAATAAAATCACAGAACTTAGAGCTAAGTTCTGCTGTGAATGAGGGCGTGACCCTGGGTTTTAAGAGAATGAATCTGTCATTATTTGACTGTGAGTCCGGGTCTCCACAGCAATCATGTGGCCATATATCTGCCTTGCATCTGTCCTCATAAATACAGAAGTTCACTGCAAACTGCAAGTCAAAGTATTAAATTGTCATTGACTTTTACTAGAATTTTAACAGCAGCATGGCCGTGATAAGTTGTATCGTTGCAAGACAATACTGAATTTAAAAAAGGAGAATATTGTTCTATTTTCCATCAGAAAGCAGCAACACGAGTGGAAACGGCAAGAAAACAAGAATGACTGTCTACAACCATGCTAGCTGCTCTGTGAGGTACAGCAGTACTGTGAGCTAAATGCTAACATCAGCATGCTAACATGCTCACAATAATAATCCTAACAAGCTGATCTGTAGCAGGAAATGTTTACCATGTTCGCTATCTTAATGTAGCGTGTTAGCATGCTAATATTTACCAATTAGCAGTAAACACAGAGTGCAGCTGAGGCTGATGGGAATGTCTTTGGTTTGTGACCAAATACCTGCAGAACTAAAGTGTTGGACACATTAACATGTTGACCTGATGATGGCGCTAGATGAAAAGTTCATCCTAAGGGGGGGGCGTAAATATGTGAACCAAATTTCATGGTAATTAATTCAATAGTTGTTGAGACTTTTCACTCAAAACCACACATTTCAACCTCATGGTGGCGCTAGAGGAAAAGTCAGAGGATTCATCTTCTGAGGACAGATTATTGTTATGGCAATCCATCCAATAGTTATTGAGATGTTCCAGTCTGGACCAAAGTGGTGGACCGATCAACATTGCCAGCTGTAGAGCCACGCCTCTAGCATGGCTAAAATCTATTATCATATCTTTAAAAGTCAAATTAAAGTCAATGATGCCTTCATGTTCAGTCTGCAACACGTTTAAGTCACAAATGTTTGTACTTTAGAGTCCGTCACAACATGTACCTGATGTTTTTCCAATGACGATTTAATCTAATTTGTCTGAGATAAATGTGCAACAAACAAAGAGTAAAAAACTAGTCTCTCAGTGACAGGTTTCTATCAAGAGGGAATATAATTGTAATTTCAAGTTGAGGCTTTCATGTGGTTATACCCTGACATGAAATTCTTTATCAGTCGGTGATCCCATTAAGGCAGCATACAGTACGATATGATTCTCTCTGTATTGATGATAAGGGGACTCACAGAAACCTGTTACCTGCAGGTAACTGGTGGAACCTTATTTCTGCTGTTGACAGATTTCAATTTTGGCAGCGGCACACTCATTCTGAGATTGACAGAGAGACTTGATCAGTTAAGTGTAAATGGCAAAACAGAGAGAAAACAAAGAACTTGTTACTGTGTTATTTCATGACCGTGCCAGTCGTCAAAATGATTCCTGCGAAACAAGAGTGTCACAGTGGTGCAGAGTGTGAGAGTGCTGTGACAGAAAGAGAAAACACGAGAGGAAAAAGCCGATACAATGATTCAAGTAACAAAGAACTCTGAAGGAGCAGACAAGTCTCTGTTTCGTTGTAAAGATCAGTGAGCTCTGGCCTGCAGATTGAAAAATGCTGTGATTGTCTTAACCTTAGTGAGTCAACCTTGTCACACCCATCTCCCCTGCTATCGATCTGTGGCTTTAGAGCGTTGCCTCTGGCTGCAGCGGGCTCATTACAGCGACACGTCAGGGCTTTTTCTTTACGTTGTTTTGTCATTTCTACAACAAGACAGATATTGTGTTTTTTTGCAAGACTTCTACCTTACTGTAGTGTTCCCTGCTCCTCCAGCCCAGTGCTTTTTTTGTGAAAAATAAAAAGGTCAAGTCCACAGAACAAAGCCTTGGTAATTATTACTCTCTTAAGGCCTTCACACAGCGGGGAAATACTCGCCTGCGGATATTTCACATCAAAACTCTTCATACTGGCAGAGATGTGAATCTGAGATAGATAGATAGATAGATAGATAGATAGATAGATAGATAGATAGATAGATAGATAGATAGATAGATAGATAGATAGATAGATAGATAGATCAATCAACAGGTCCGCCATTGTCAATAGGAGTTGTGACGTGACGTCTGTTTCATACAAAGTGACTGGTTGATGCCTTTATACATCGTGTGAAAGCTCCAAAAAATTGTCCTTGTTTTTATGGGGAAAAAAAAAAACTTTAAACAGTTTACAAAAATGTACTGATGAAAACGCCCCCGGTGTGTAAAGGCCTTTACTCATACTTACTTCTTCACAGTCTCAAAACTAGAAAAAGCTCCTATTTCCCCGTAAACTGGTGTCAGATGGTGCCATTAAACTGGTATTTCATTAACTGGAAGTGAACCTCTGACAGGACGTGTTTCCTGAAAAAAACAAAAAGGAAAAATCAACAGAATGGGACTCTTGCCCACAGCCTGTTTTCAGCTTTGGAAGACCTGTACTGTGAACTGTCCAAGATCACAGGAATGTTTTCGGGGGGGATAGTCCTTTGAAGATGTCCCCCGTCTTCATCACCAACCCAGTTCCCTGTCTTTTAATCTTCAGTTCAGTCATAAAATCTGCTGTTTTCTCGCCCCAAAATAAAAAATAAAAAAAAGTACATATTTTCTTTCTTTTATATGGAATTTACCTCATGATTTTCTGAACATTTTACGAGGTTTACTGTGAAAACAGAGACCCCGCCACCTCCTCAGAGTCATTTTCTTCCCCATCAACATTTCTTAACACCTTGATGATTTGCAAGCACATCTCTGCAGCAATGCGGAGCGAAGACTCCTATGATTTAAGGCTTTATTGATTGTCATGAAATGAAAAGCACTCTAAGAAAGAAAGGTGCTAAATGATACCAAATTGATGATCTCTGGCATACAGTCATTATTTCTAGTCAATGATATATTGGTAAAAAGAGGGGTTCCTAATTTATGAACTTCATTAAAAAGAGACAAATTAGGAGAGTTCATTTGTTTGTTTTATATCCCTCACAAAACTTCCACATTTAAATGATCTGATTACAATCTACTGAATGAGCAGCAAAGAACCAAACAAATTAATCTTCTGTACTGATTCTTTTTTCAAATTTGATATGTGCCAGGTCTGCAGCCACTCTAACACAACGTCTACACAGCAGCAGCTTCAGTGTCTACACGGGATGCCTTCAGGCAGAGTATTGAGTGTAGGTCATGTGCGTGTTGGCAGCACTCAGAGCCCAACACACAATCACTGTAGTTATGTGCGTAAAACAGAAAAAAATAGACTTGAAGCATAAAAAAATGCTTCGGGTCGCTGTTACACGAGAGCAGATATGCGGAGCGTGTAGCCTCCTGTGTTACAAACATTCAGTCCGACACACACACCCCTTCTACTGTCTACGAAGCTTTTATCTGTCACCAAACTACCTGCCAGCAATCAAAATGGAAACATGACAAGCCTTACAAACTCACTGAAGAAGGTACTGTGTGACTAAGTTTAAAATACTTTAAACAGTGCACGTAGAGACCATAGACTGTAAAGAAAGATGGACGACATGACAGCTCCCTAAAAGTGAAGCCAAAACATCTGGATCGCCCCCTGGTAGCTGGCTGCAGTATAGGTCATAAGCCCCGCCCCCTCCATGTTAGCGGAGCCAAACTGAAAAATCAAAGTACACGTCAAATAAAATGTTCCCAAAGATGGTTTCTGTCATTTTAGGTAGTTCTTATCACGCTGATGTTTGTTCAAGTGTTCGTTTTTCTGATCAGTTTAGTTTTAATTAGTTATTTGATGCTATAAAAAGGGGGTGTCACGTCATGATTGACAGCTGTGAGTGTGCTGTGATTGGTTCAGGCAGGTGTGTGGGCGGGACCTTGATATGGATCACTACTGCGCAGACTCTGGCTCCAAATGACGTCACCAGCAGAAGATGGCAGCTCCCGTATCCGGGATGTTTTGGCTTCATTTTTGTACAGTGGAGGAGGTGGAGACGCGTCGGCCATCTTTATATACAGTCTGTGGTAGCCTGTGGATAGTATTCCTGGTTGATTGAATTGCATATTGATTTAAACACTTTTATTGTCTCTCATTTCTGCTACTTTCATGATACAACGTACATTAGAGTTCATAGATTTTAGTTCATTTACCGTAAACATTATACACTAATAGCATTAACACAATTATTATAGAAAGTAAAATAAAACTCTTCATGGTTTCATAAGTTCTTGTCTTTATGTAACCTACAGCTCAATATTTTGGAAAGGTAATGAGCCTGAAAAACTTGAAAGTTGGATATGTTTAGAGGTCGGAACCTGAATACACTGAGGAAACATAACACTTGAACTTCAAGGCACTATTTATGAGTTAGTTCACATCTTATTTCACTCATAAAAAAGATGAATACGCTGAGCTCAGGTTGATCCCCCCGTGCTCTCATTCTGCCTCCCAAATTTAACAGACAGATTGCATTTATACAATGACACACACTGAATAAGATACCTTAACAATGTTTTATTGTTTTTCCCTCTGGTAAATGTATTATCGATGTGGTTTTAGTGATGTCTAGGTCTATATTGACTGCTGCTTCCTCTTAATCATACAATGAAGAATGCACATTGCTTTTGGAGAGAGAACAGAGTGTATGGTGGAGAGAAACAGTGAAAGATTGAGGTGGAGAAAAGAGATGGCATCAAGAGTGATGTAGAGAGACAAAGAGATTGGTGGCGTCGTCAAAGAAGAAGAGAAATGATCTCAGGAACTCTGTCTGATTTTTCGCCTGGAGAAGCACACAAACCCACCAGTGCAAACACCTGCAGATTTTTATTTTCATGCATTTGTTATCAGCCCTGTGTTTTATACTCGGGTCCTATAATGGTGCGGTAAATCACAGCTGACAAGTCAGGAACAGTCTCAGGCCCACCACCCCTTAAAGGGAAAGACAAATGATGGTGGAAAAAGGAGTTGAGTTATTAAAAGCTGATATGTCAGTGTTGAATAAGAGATCGAGAAATACTGTTTCTGTAAGTGTCTGAAGATGACTGCGTGTTGTGATTAATACAGTCTTGTACTGTAGTTTGTTTTAATTTGTGCCATTTTCCTTCTTTGATTAAGTCAAATGTTGGCAGGACGGATGTACAATGGACTGTCTGCCTGTCGTTTCCAGCGGCTGGTTTGGAGCGAATAAACTCGGCTCGTTGCAAAGTGTAGTTTGGTCAGAAGGTGGCGGTAGAGGCTACGCTTTACGCACGGCTGTAATCCGACAGTAAACAGAGAAGAAGAAGTAGAGGAAGTCACCTCGGCCATCTAACCATCTACGGGAGAAACGTGGAGAGAAGTCCTCAGGAATTATTTTCCATTGGACAAGTTTGAATTGTTCTTTCATGTCAGCTGGTGTCGGCCATGTTTCATCCTGTTTGGAGTCGAAGAAACAGCTGATCAGTCATGTGAGTTAAACATTCGCTACGTCAGAACATATTCGGCAGAGACGTTTCCATATCCCATTTAGAGCATCAACTCTTTTTCACGAAACTGAGGAACCTTTTTGAATTTTGCCGTTTCCTTACAGCTTTTACTTCAAAATGTGCATAAAAATACGTTTATGGAAACATGAATAGTGTCACTGAAAGTGTGGACTAAAGTCAGAGCTTTTTTTTTTGTATTGAAGCTCAAAGTCCTGACGTCACATCCAGGCTGCTGCTGTACCACTGGCTTCTGCAACTCAATGCAATCTGTCATTAAGGATTTATTTCATCTGCCTGTCTGAAAAGGACAACTTTGTTCTGGGGTGAACAGCACTACAGCACCTTTATGATTTCAACAAAGTTCATATTTTTTAGTATCCACAAAACTTCACCTCAGAGAATTTTTTTTTAAGCGGTGAGCTAAACACGCTTCCAATAAAGGTTGAAACAGCAGCTGGCTGTTGAGGTTTAAACTGGAAGCAACTGTGAAACTGATAAAACAGAAATTCAATGATAGTGACTACAAATCTGAAAAAGATGAGATTCCATAAACAAGAGGTAGACTGGATGTGTTGTAAAAATGAATTAGCACAACAACAACAACAAAACGCAATTGCATATAAAGTTTATGGAAAGACACAAGTGGGCGGAAACAGACGAAGAGAAGACGAGTCAACGCGAGTTAAGAACGGGAGGAGCGCTTATCCAGGAGTTACTTCATAAATGTAGAGAGACGAGAGGAAATAACAGAAAGAAATGAGGTTTCTGCTGAGTTCTGAGTTCAGAGGCTGTAAAATGTCATTAGCAGTAAAAGCAATCACAAAACAGCTATAATAAAAAGAGTATCTACAGATAAAAACAATGTTTTGGGGACTAGATAATAGATGCCTGTCAATATTTGCCAGTGGTGTAACTAACTACATTTACTCAAGTACTGTACTTAATTAACAATTCTGAGGTACTTCTACTACAGGATAAATAAATTATATATTGTTATAGATGAAGCAGCCCAGCAGTATATAAAGTAGCTGAAATTAGCTCCACCTTTACCAGTGTTGTTTCTGAAATTCTGCATAATGAGTACTTTTACCAAAAGTAAAATGTATATATTGATGCTAATACTTTTGTACTTTAACTTAGGTAAGTTTTTAAATGCAGGACCTTTACAGAGTATTTTTACACTGTGGTATTACTACTTTTACTGTGTCAGGGCTGGTGAGTGTGAGGCAGCAGGGAATAGAAGGAATAGGCAGAATGCAAACAGGTGAGGCGGACAGGCTACGTTCAGTGATTTATCGAATATAGAAGGGTTACAGACAGGTGCAGGTAGACAGACAGGCAGGCAGGTTCAGGTACGGGGTCAGGTTCTGGTTCAGGTTCTGGGTCTGGCTTGAAAGCAAAATCATGAGGTACATGGCAACTTTGATGGTCTGGAATGAATAGGACTGGGTCGGTATATGAACTGAGACGCTGATGAGGGAATGAGATGTAGGTGAGGAGGTGGGCGGGGGAGGTCAGGCAAGGTAGGCGGTAACCATAGACTGTATATAAAGATGGACGACATGTTAACGGATGGGACATGGTCCAAACTGAAAAATCAAAGTACACGTCAAATAAAATGTTCCCAAAGATGGTTTCTGTCATTTTAGGTTCTTATCACGCTGATGTTTGTTCAAGTGTTCATTTTTCTGATCAGTTTGGTTTTAATTAGTTATTTGATGCTATAAAAAGGGGGTGTGACCTGATGATTGACAGCTGTGAGTGTGCTATGATTGGTTCAGGCAGGTGTATAGGCGGGAACTCGATACTACTGCTCCACCGCAGATCACTACTGCGCAGACTCTGGCTCCAAATGACATCACCAGCGCAAGATGGCAGCTCCCGTATCTGGAGATATTTTGGCTTCATTTCTGTACAGTAGGAGGAAGTGGAGACGCGTCGTTCATCTTTATATACAGTCTGTGGTGGGAACAGGTGTGTAGATGGGTGGGGCAGTCAGGTGATGGGGAAAAGAGGGAAAGTCCAAGGACACCTGGTGGGTGGAACGAAAATGGCATTAAAGGGTTCTCAAGGGACAGGGAATGTGGCTGGAGAGGAGGGCCAGAGAGACAGACTGTGACATACTTAAGTAAAAGATTGAATACTGCGTCCACCACTGATATTTGCTCGGTCACAGACCTGAAAACAGCAGATGGAACAACGTCAGTTTAACTGCCATTAACTGATATCCACCTCGCTCTCTTCTAATGTCGTCTTTCCAACTGTTCAGCTGTACTCTCTGCTGTCTGGTAATAATTCAGGTGACACAAAGAGCCATTGACATGCTCATCTGAGTTGCTTTCAATTATTACCATACATGTGCTCACGGCAGTTAAGCTTTTTAAGCTTCACAGACTGTCTTTGCCCCGGGTATAGCCTCTCAGGCTACACAGAGGCTAGTGCCCTACCTTCTGACTGGTGAAGGTTGTAAATGGAGGGCTGCAGGCGGCAATCAGGGTTTGAAAAAATACTACAAACTTGAGTTACAAACTCAAACAAACTTTGGGGGTAAATTAAAAAAAATAATAAAATAAAAAATAGTAGTTTTATTCTCCAAAAAAGATTGTAGAATTGAATATAAATTAAGAATACAAGGTATAGGACAGTGCCTAAAGATAAAGATAAAAATGCAATGTTTAAATATGATTTTAAGTGACATTAATGGAAATATATATAAAGACATATAAAATACTTTTTTTCCTGAAGGTTTCTTACTTGTGGAACAGAACCTGGAAGTTCCTGTTTCAATGCAGCTCAGTATTTTTATATACAGTATTTCTCGGTGCACTGTACACATTGAGGTCACGCACACAAACACATACAAACACACACAAACACATACAGTACACATATTCTCACCTGACTTTCATTTTCAACTCCACACAGTGAATGAGTCTCCGTTCCCTCCCTTCCACTTTATTGATTTGACATTCATTACGAAGCCAAATTCTTTCAAGCGTTCCAAGACAAGAGTTGGAGGTGAACAGCTGGAAAAAATAAAAACATAAAAGAATAAGTTGTTTATTGACTGTAACCACCACGATCACGAGAAAGTAAAGTACCAATAAAAAAAAGGCATTTCCATCCCATATTATTTCATGTTTCTTATATTTATTTCGTGCTTTCTGTCTGTTTCTTTCAGCTTTCCTCTCTCAGTTCGCCGCCTCCCTCGTGCCTCTATCCATCACCTCTGTTGTTGTTCTCCCTCTCTGTTTCCCTCTTCCCTCTTGTCTAAAACAGCAAATGAATTCACCCCTACCTTGTGTGTAAATGTAAATGTGGACACATCCAAAGGTCACTGATTACATCAGTGTCTGGTGGGATCTGGGCCCCTGTCTGTCCTTTATATATGTGTGTGTGTGTATTTGTTCTGTGCAAAGCTGAATTTCCATCTTTGGCTCATTTGAATGTGTTTTTAATTATCTGCCCTCAACAGGCTAGAGAGAGAGAGAGAGAGAGACAGAGAGACAGAGAGAGAGACAGAGAGAGAGACAGAGAGACAGAGAGAGAGACAGAGAGAGAGACAGAGAGACAGAGAGAGAGAGACAGAGAGAGAGAGACAGAGAGAGAGAGACAGAGAGAGAG
>VMKM01002655.1:0-61923 GCA_008360985.2 Macquaria ambigua | reverse complement strand
AAAGACAAGCTGTATCTGGTGGAGAAAATTCTGAGACGACGTACTGTCGGGGGTGAAAAACAGGTTTTAGTACACTGGAAAAACTGGCCCGAAAAATTCAACAGCTGGGTCAAGGCCTCTCAAGTGAAAAATGTATAAAACCTACTTTCTTTTCTCATCTGTTTCATTACACCATGGATCAAATGTCAGGCGAGGGGTTTTATGTAACACTACCCTCCAACGCTAGCCTCGATGTATTTAAAAACAATACAAGTTCTAGTTTTAGGGTGGATTTAGCGCAACATATTAATTTAGAGGGCCCGTGGCAGGTAGCCTTGACTGAGATTTCATACCCGCACAGCTGTTTTAACATTCCCCAAGATGAGGCCTACTTTGAATGGAGGAGAAAACCTAACCCCGAGAATCAAGAGTCCGAGGTCCGCCGCCAAAGGTTTAGGGGAGGTTATTACACGGACCTGCCTCAGCTCGAGAAAGAGGTGGAAGCTTTTCTTAAAAAAATTGGAACCGATGTTCAGTTAAATTATAGCGTGATTCAAAAAAGATTTGAATGTCAAGCAAGTGGTCAATACCATCTACGCTTTTTTCCACCCGTGGCTTACATGCTGGGATTCAAACCGGGAGAATGGATTAAGTTCAACGTGAGACTGGCTCCCTATCCGGCGGATATAAAGTCGGGGTTCTATCAGCTTTACTGTTATAGCGACGTGGTCCGTCATCAGATGGTGGGTGACGCTTACGCTCCTCTCCTGCGCACGGTTTAAGTAGAGGGGACGTTTGGTGACATAGTCACACACTGTTTTAACCCTGCCGACTATCTACCTGTGGCAAAGAAACATATTGAAAACATTCAGATTGAGATTAAAACGGATCAAAACGTCCCGGTAAACTTTACCTACGTGAAAACTATCGTGAAACTGCATTTTAGGCCTGTAAAAGCTTTGCCTTAGGGATCAATCATGGCGCAGGTGTCTTTGAGATCGGATCCTCATCGTTTTGTGAGTTATTATGAAAATCAAGTCGGCGGCACTCTGCCCGGATTTTACGGAGCACCTGTCATGTACGGCCGAGGTATAGGCTCTATATTTTCAAAATTGTTTCGTTTTGTATCCCCTCTGGTGAAAAGAGGTTTTGCCATTGCTAAACCTCATCTGAAATCGGCCGCATCCAACATTGCCTCTGACGTGATAAGTCAGACGATGGGGAAATTTGCCAAGAACCAGAGTCAAGAAGGATCAGGCGGTATAATGGTTTTGTCGCTGAGACTGAGGAAGAGACCGCCGGGAGATCGCGTTACGGAGGGAAGTAAAAAACGCAGAAACTCAAAAAAGAGAAAATCAGTCGGAAGAAACCTACCTAAAGGAAGGAGCTCAGTCCGGAGCAGCGACATATTTTAGAAAAGAGAAACCATGGCTCTGTTACATCATAAATCCGCCGAGTGTACTATGGGGGAGCTGGATTTATTTTCAGCCCCCATGACGCAGCTTTCTATCGAAGATAAGGTCTACGTGGAAGTTTTACCTTTATCTGCCATTACCGATAGAGGCCCCATTGAGTTCTTTATCCCCGGAGACGGTGAAAAGTATTTGGATCTGAACGACACATTGTTGCACCTCCGCCTGAAAATTACCAACGCGGACGGTACCGACCTGCAGGACGGAGAGCCGGTGACACTCATCAACTATCCTCTGAATACCATTTTTAGCCAATGCGACGTTACTCTAGGAGATAGGTTGATTTCACAGTCTAGCGCCACACACCCTTACAGGGCTATGATCGAAACTCTGCTCAACTATTCAACTGATACGTTAAAAGGACAATTCAGCGCGGGCCTGTTTTACAAAGACACGGCCGGGGCTATAGACTCTATAGTGATCAATAACGGACCTAACAGAGGTCTAAATGAGAGAGGCCGTTTTACAGCTGGTTCTAGGGAGGTTCAACTGCTGGGTCCTCTCCACGGGGACATATTTTTCTGCGAGAGGCTTCTTTTGAACTCTGTAGACTTGAGAATTAAACTGACCCGCGCCAGCGATGACTATTGCCTCATGGGACCGGGCAACTCGACTTTCCGTTTAAGAATACTAGGCGCGTCTCTCTTTATGAAAAAAGTGACCGTTGCCCCCGCTGTTCGTTTAGGGCATGCGTCTGCTTTAATGAGGGGTAACGCCCTATACCCTCTATCACGCATTAATGTAAAAACCTACTCCATCCCTCAGAATTCTAGAATATGTAACCAGGAGAACCTCTTTCTGGGTACCATGCCAAAGTACGTGGTTGTAGGGATGGTTAACCACGAAGCCTTCACGGGGAGAAGAGACCTGTCGCCCTTCAATTTTGCCCATAATGATGTGGAATATCTGGCCCTGTGTCAGGACGGCAGACAGGTTCCGGCCAAGGCTTTCCAACCCCAATTTAACCAGGGGACTTCTGTCAGAGAGTTTTACAACATGTTTATCGCCACTGGGAGACATCTTAAAGATTTACCTCTAAGCATCAACCGCGAGGAATTTCAGAACGGATACTCTTTATTTGTTTTTAATCTCAACCCTGGCGAAGACATCGAAGCCTTGTCCCCCGTGTCCAATGGAACTTTAAGACTGGAAATGAGATTCAGAGTTCCCTTACCGCATACCGTCACTCTCATCGTTTATGCTTGTTACGATTCCATTCTGGAGATCAACTCTAAAAGACAGGTACTGGTGGATTATTATTAAAAACAAGAAGAATGAATAATCATCAGTTGGAAGGTCTTTTGCGGCATCTGCTGGGTGATGTCTTTTGCGGTGTGTGGGCGTCTGACCAGTTACCTTTACTGAGTCGTTCGTTTAGACTCCCCTCTTACTTTATTGTAAACACGCATAAAGGACACGAACCAGGGGAACACTGGCTATCTTTAACTCTGGAGGAGGACGGTAACGCAACCTTTTTTGACTCTTTTGGACTACCCCCAGATTTTCCCCATTACCCCTCGAGCATCTTACAGTTTTTGAAAAACCATAATGGGACTCGCCGCGTATTCTACCACAACCATCAGCTTCAACACCCTCTGTCCACCGTGTGCGGTCAACACTGCGTATATTACCTCTGCCACCGGGCATGCGGATTATCTTTTGAGCGAGTATTGTCTTTGTATCAAGATGATGTGTTAAAAAATGACCTTAAGGCGTCCAACTTTGTGAAAAAATATCAACATTGTATCAGAAATCAAAGCTCCGAATCTTTTAACCATGGGGCTTGTTCTTTACAAATGTTTAAAGAGTGTTACAACTTGTGAGATGCATGTACTCTCTGTACTCTGTAGACTTTGTTTCTGCTTTTGTTTTTTAAAAAGTTGTCTGTAGCCCTTAATGTTTTCTGCTTTTTGCTTTTAAATAACACACTCATAAAAGAAAAATGTCTGTAGACTCTGAATGTGAGTAATAAACAATTTATTGAGAAAAGACAAAAAAACATTGACTCGACTCATATATATGTTATGTATAAATTTATGGGGGAAGGTTGATCCAAGATTTTCTTGTTTTACACAGTCTGGGTTTTCTTTCTGCTATGTAATCCAGCGTGGGGATAATGTTATTTTCTTTTTTACGGTCCGTGCTTTCGGAAAGACTTCTTCATCCTCTTCTTCTTCTTCCACCGGCGTAATCCATCGGGGGGATAATGTTATTTTCCTTTTTACGGTCCAGTCTTTGGGGGAGACTTCTTCTTCAGGTTCAATCAGGGCTCCGTCTGTTTTGAGACGACGGTATTGATCGCGAGCTCGTGGGTTATTTACACAGGATAAGGGGATGTTGAGTTCCATCAAAGTACTTAAGAAACTCATCCAGCCTTTAGGTAACGGAGTTCTGGATTTTTTATAAGAGAGCAAAAGATTTTTAAATAAATCAATCATATGGGAGCCTTTCACAATCTTGCCCTTGTAAACAAATTCTCCTTTCCGAGTCCATCCATCGCCGCTCTCGGCTAATTTCTTCATGATGTACCTGGCGTTCTTGCGGTCTCGCACTGGAAGGTTATTCAACACCTCGTTCACCGCGTCATCCGAGTCAGCCTGTTGTTTTTCAGCAACGGCGTCGTCCTGGGCCTGAGCCTCGGCCTGAGCCTCAGGGTTCTCGGTCGACGGGTCTTGAGGTAGAGTCAATGTAATCCGTCGTTCTTCTTTTTCCCCTTACTTGATCAAGGTGAGATATCTCTGCAGCAGGGCATTGTATTTTTTAATTTTTTCGTACGAGCTCAACCCCGGCTCGTTTAATATCGCTCTCATTCTTGCATCCAAATCATCTTCGGCCGTTTGTCTAATAGACGCCTCCGAATGAGTCAGACGGTTTAACTGGTGGGGTGAGACGAGAAACATTTTCTGCGCCGTCCTCAGAGACATTTTAATTCCTTCTAATGATTCCTCCTAGAAGCTCTCCAATCATAGGAATGGCGGCTGTAAGCAGGGGTAAAATAAAACCTCCCGACTGTTTCTTCAGAGTCTGGTGTTTGCGCTTTAGGCTGGTTTTTTATCCGCCAGCAGTCTGATAACTTTCTTTTGTTTTTTTAATTTCTTGTATTGAGTCGGAGACAGAGGGATGTTTCCTTTCAAAAGATTTAAGGCAATCTCACACAGAGCCTGGAGAAAGTCGGGGGAGCAGTGGGTGAGAATGTCTTTACGTTTCTGAGGCTTGGCGTGGTACAGAGCTTTTAGTAAGGGAGCGTTTCTTTTTAACCGTGTTGACATGATGGCTTACTTTGTTTTGGGTATATAAACGACCGGCCACTGATGAGGAAGCACACCCGACCTCAGTCTGTATTGTTCTGGGCAGGCGGGCGTGAGGTCGATGATTAAATATCCGTGGGCATCTTTGGTGGCGTCTTCGAAACTTTCCAAGAAAAAGGATTTTTGTGAGGGAAAGATTTGATGAGCTAATATGTTCATCTGTAATTTATCGCGAGGGTTTTTAAACATCAGCAGATAATTGCTGTTCAAACTAATGGTACGGCTGTGTTTACCCTGGTGAAATACATTCTGCGTCAGCATCATGACGCTCATATTCTTATGATGTCTGTACTGCGTAAAAATTTTAACCACTTCAGGGTGATCGGAGGCTTGAAAAATAACATCATCAAGAACGATCAAATGAGTTTGTTCAGGAGGAAACAGCTTTTCATCTTCAAAAGAATCAGGCAGTCCCTTGACAAATTTAATCTTTTTATTCATCTTCTGCAGTTCAGCGTACATGGGTTGAAAAGAAGTATAAATCCACACAATGTTTTCCGGTTTTGAATTCATCACATGTTCACAGTTTTCCAGTACACTTTTGACAAAATAAGTTTTCCCACATCCGCTGGGTCCCACAATCAAACATGAAAAAGGCATACACAGTCTAGGATCAAAATCAATCTCTTCCATAGCAGCAAGGTGTGACATTTCTTTTTCCCCTAAATGTTCTAATAACCAAAAGGCAAAGTTTTTCCGTCGGCAAACAGACGTCTCTTATCGTACACCACTCTGAACTTTTTCAGAAATGACGAGTTTTTCAACAGAAACCCCCTTTTATCACGAGTGATGTTGTGCTGAGGGGTCTCAATCAGACCCTCTTCAGAGTTGTTTAAGTAACCCTCCACCAGCTCTCTGACGCTATCAAAGTTGACCCGTTCACAGCATTCCAGGGTCTGTGTAATACCCTTTACACGCAACACTACTTTCTTTTCTTTGACCGTTTGTTAGGCGTAACTCTTGGGACCGGCAGCCACAAATTCCTGAATGCTGTCACATCACATCTTTGCAGGGTTTGCCTCGATTTTGTCGGCGTCTAATTGAATACCTTGATTATCTCTATAGTCTCTGATGTACCTTTCCCTGCTCTCCTGATCCGTTGCCTCGGACGGGTACCCCGAAGCTTCCTGCTTACCTTTCAGAAATGTGTGTATGTAGTTGACAAAAATGGAATCGCTCTGTCTGTCAAAGTGCCACACCTCCGTGATTTTTGCAACTCTATACCCCAACTCTAGAGCCTTGTTAAATTCAGCCGTGACCCAAACCCCCGTCAAAGCTCTGGCCTCGTCGTCGTGACAGCAAGGACCCTGCTGATTATTGATTTCTGCGCAGGTGCGGCAGAGGGTAAACACCAATTTACCGTGAGACGTTTTGTGGGGTAAAACGGGGAAAAACAGTGCTCGTGGCGGGTACACCACAGCTCTGATCAGACCAAAGTAGTTTTGAGGCTCGTCAAAGTCTTTGTAGATGATGGTAGGGTGACCTAGTGGGTAAGGAAAGCTACAGTTGACAAACGGGTACAGGGAAGTAACATCTACATAGTGTACTCGTTCATTTTCACCCGCCGTGTACCTCAACCTGACAGCACTCGTCCTACCACCAAAAAGAGCTTGGCGGGGAGAGAGAGGCTCTGGAGGCTCGAAACCCTTGAGAAACTCTCTCACCCCTGGATGGGATTTTTTCATCTCCCTCCATTCGTGCTCTCTGATGACGACCGTACGGATACCGTGAACAGCCCTTAGTGTCTGTAATTTCTCCTCACAGGCCACGTGCAGCTCCTCAAAGGGAGCGTCGGTCAAAGGGCAGGTTTCGTGAGGCTGAAAACAAGACGGACAACCGTGATAAAAGCACCCCAGAAACTCCCAAGCATACTTTACACCCTCGATCTCGGCGTAGCCGTCTACATGGTACTTGCCAATCTGTTTTTCACCCCTGTTTAGAGCATGCTGGATAAAGATGTTTTGGCTGTGCGCTACCCACTCCAACCACTGGATGGAGGCATTGGAGAAGGATTTGCATTGGCCCCTGTAGTCATCTGGTGAAGGTATCGCTAGGGTTTTAGAAGGCAGAAAATTGGTTAGGAAAACCTTCATGCAAGCAGAGGCGATGGTGACGCAGCTGAGAGGGTCTACACCTGTTTCTCGAAGAAACTCATTTCTGAATTTGGTGCAGCCGGTTAAGAGGATTTCAACGTCATTTTTACAATAATGTTTGGCCTCTTTCTCAAAGTCAAAGGTTCCCCGGCTAGCTTCTCTGTACCAAGCGTAAAACTCTTCCTGCTCACGGGGACCCATGCGCTCTACGCCGTAATCTTGCGGCGGAGGGTAGGGCCCTGTGTAGTTTAAACGCTCCTCTGAGCTGAACCCGTGAGGAAAATACCCCTTGGTTTGATTGCTGAAGCCCAGCGCCTTAGGCATGGCACTAAGACGCATGGTGAGGAAAGACAGGGAGTCTATGTATTTTATCTCATAATCGGGGTCTTTGGAAGCAGATGATTTTGCTTCCGTGCATGATGAGAGACGGTTTTAAACCCAACTTTATCATACCATTGAGGATCAAGTAGCTGTCAAACCCCTTAGCATTGTGTGCTATCAATACAGCTCCTCTATATTGAGGCTTTCTGAAATGCAGGAGGAAAGATTTCACACAATCTAAGCCATAAGCACCCCACTCTGAACCCTGTAAAGTTTTTGTACACACCAGGTACGGGTGATGCACACAGTCCTGTCCCACAAATGTTTCAAAATCATAGAAAACCAGTTTCTCATTGTGCTCTGTGGTTGCAGGGAGAGGTTGAATGTAACACTGATGATCATTAGAGTTTATGTCAGAATCCGGAGCTAATTTCACTTTGCAAATTTTACATTTAGAGGTTGGACACTTGTGTCTCTTGCTATCTTTAGTCATAGCGACGTAGTACATTTTTCCGCATTTTAGGCATTTTTTATTTAACTCGCATTTGCTGACATACCCTCCAGCCACCGGCCTTGCTACAGGCTTTTTATGTCTAGACATACAGGAAGGAGTGCGACACGTCCGGTTACAGTCGTGGCAAAAGACAGGATCCAACTGATCACGGGTACAAACAGGGTCAATGCAGACGGAGCAATGGCCGCCGCATCTGTGTTTAATAGGATTGTTGTAGCCCTTATAACAAAAATTACAGGCGTGCCGTGTCCCTAGAAAACCTTTAAGATTTTTTATACCGTAGTAGTGGTTTTGGAATAGAAACAGAAACAGAGGCGGGTCAGAAGTTTTAGGGAAATCTGTCTCAAAATGAGACATAACCCGATCCTCATTGCATCTGTACAACACTATGATTTTGCGTTTTAAAATCTTTTCAAATTTGTTGACGTCGCGAAAGGCCACCGACGTCTGCTCACTCAAACCGGCACAGCGTTGAAACTCTCTGCCTCGCAGTGTAGCCTGACTATCTGTGAGTTTAGATTCAATGAGATGGGCTAAACTGATGGCAAAGCAGAGCTGGTTTTGTGTATTGTTCACATCGTACAAGTGACGAGCTTTCTTTTTTAAGATTTCACATTCTAGAGTTTTTTCAGCCTGCCTTTTAGCACCTCCTCTGGGATTCCGCACCACCTGCACAACTAGTTCTAGGCTGGCGTCGGACATGATTGACATGTTTGATTGTACTAACCGGTCCAGTAAGGCTTGAAAAGCCGGTAGGACGGCATCACCCTCATCGTTAACGGAGACGGAAACATGATTTCGCACATTTTCACCAATCAACTCCAACTGTATCACATCATTGCG
Organism: Macquaria ambigua; assembly: GCA_008360985.2. Lineage (NCBI taxonomy): Eukaryota > Metazoa > Chordata > Actinopteri > Centrarchiformes > Percichthyidae > Macquaria > Macquaria ambigua. Next base: position 53,393 of record VMKM01002655.1, on the reverse strand, counting down.
CCTGACCTCTGATGTAGCTCTATCAGCCAGATCCTGAAGGCTATCCATCACATGTGAATAAAATGAAGCATAATCGGGCACACTTTGAGGAGGAGGAAAATTTAACATGCGTCTAATTTCAAGATTGTTAAAGCGGGCTCGAGATACCGTTCTGGATGGATCTACCCTCTCATTTTCATTTAATGCAGAGGAGGGACCCGCGGTCGGTTCAGTTTCCTGACCCGGATTCCCTCCATGTTGTTGTGGGGGAACAGACTCGTCTAAATTTGGGGCGGGGGTCGGGGTTGATAAAACACTAACGGCAGAGGAGGGTTGAGAATCATTTTGATGTGAGAGAGTAGGAGGTGAGTTTTGTGCATAGAGCCGGAGAGCATCTTCTAAAGGTTGGAAATAGTTCTCAACGTTTTGGTCTCGAATGACTTCTGAAAAAGGAGGTGAGCTTTGTGCATAGAGCCGGAGAGCATCTTCTAAAGGTTGAAAATAGTCTTCAAAGCTATGGTCCCGAATGATTTCTGAAAAAGGATCAGCGTCTGTGATACCAACCAATTCTATAGGAGGTTGCGGCAAAATTTGGTTCAAACGTTCTACCAGATTGTAAAAAGCCCCTAAATCTATGTCTTTATCCATGTTAAAATGTCACACCTTACTTTTACAATAACAACACCAACACCTACAAAAATGCCACGCTTTACTTTCCAACGACGACAAAAAAAAATGATACACCTTACTGTGCAACAACTTTACAACAAGACTTTACAGTATTTTCTCGCATAGGGCTAGAAAGGAGGAAGAGATGGTTTGTCCTACGCTTATGAGATCTCTGATGAGAGCCAGCCTCTGCGTATCGTAGGAAGGGGTTCTTTCGCTCTCCCGACGTTGAGGGTGAGCTTGTAAGCCGAGATGCAGTGCCTCTGTAGTGAGAGAGAATATTAAGTTAAACTTCTGTCTGTGTCTGTGTGTGTGTGTGTGTGTGTGTGTGCATGCCTGTGTGTGTGTGCATGCCTGTGTGTGTGTGTGTGTGTGTGTGTGTGTGTGTGTGTGTGAAACGATAAGATTTTGTTTAAAATTGTGTTGGTGAAACTTTTTAACATAGAAAGTGGAAATTGTAGCATGCGCAACAATACAGCGGTAATAATGATAATAAAAACAAACCAAATGCCAGTCACCCCTAGTATTTAGAAATGTTACTTGATTTAAGTAATCCCCTTTGAATATATTACAAAGCATCCTACAGCATACGCTATTACCAGCCTCTGCATCACCTTCTTGTATTACAAGCATTAGACCTCCGGTGTTAGGGGGCGCTGCTGCAGCTACCCCCTCCTTAACTTGTATGATACACGTCACCGGAACTACGCTCTTCTCACCCTCCCTTCTTTGACTCAGACAACAGGAAGTCGAGTTTCATTTCAATCCTGCTGGCGGGCTGTCAACATCGGGTTATTATTGAGATTTGTTTTAAAAAAAGTTTTAGCGACTTACCGGATTCAGCTCGCCCTGCGATGGGCTCCTTCGCCGGGCCTTCCCTCTGGAAATCGGCCGCTGCTTGGTCCAAACCCCCTCCCTTGGACGGAGGTGGAGGAACGGGTTTCTTTCTCTTCGATACCCCTTGAGCAGGCTGCTTTCCTCGGCCTTCCGTACGGATGTTCCCCCCTGCCTGATCCAAACTCGCTCTCTCGGCCGGAGGTGGAGGAACGCACGGCTTTTTTCTCTTCGATGCACCCCGAGCAGACTGCCTTCCCCGGCGTTCTGTTTGGAAATCGTCCGTCTCCTGATCCGAACCCTCGGCCGGAGGTGGAGGAAGACACGGCTTCTTTCTCTTTGGCTTGCTCAGAGATGGCTGCGCTTGGACGGGTGCTGCTGGGTGTTTCACCACGCCGACGGAGTTCGGACCCTCCACAACGCTCAGAGATGGCTGCGCTTGGACGGGTGCTGCTGGGTGTTTCACCACGCCGACAGAGATCGGACCCTCCACAAATCGATCTCCGTCAGGCTCCTCTAGGACGGTATCATAGTAATCTGTAAGTAAGCGGTTTCAAAACATTGAAATATACGCTGGGAATGTTGCAATTTACAAAGAGAAAATCGTAACCTACTTACTATAAGTTGTCTGTGAGAAGGTTAAACATTCCAGCTCTTCTGAAGTAACTGTTGAAAATAAAGAAATAGGTTTTAAGTACTAAGCTGTAGGAAAAATTGAATTAACAGATATATGTATATATATTATTAAAGGCTTCACTTACAGGGTAACAGGTCTGTGTTCCTTGGAGCCGGTGAATATCGATCGTGATTTCTATAAAATAGGTTTTTGTTGTTTAGACCTAATATTTTCTTCTTGATGAAAATACTGACGATAGAATAGGATAAATATTATTACCGCTGTCCATCCTGCGTCTTCAGTCTTCAGTCTTGAGTGAGTCTCCTGAGGGTTTTTCAGGCCCGTATTTTATACCGTAGCACTCTCATAACAAACACGGCGTTGCAATAAACAAACTAGCGTGCGTCTTTTATCTTGTCATGCCATTTGGTCTTTTTGACCCTGTTGTTTGTCACCATGTCAGTATGTCACTGGAACTTCTGTGGAGAGAAAACAGCTGCTTCTTCTCACAGCCCAGTGTTTTCTTGTTACTGTCTTGACTTTCCAAATACACAAGAACCATTTGGGACCTCTCTGCAGGAAACCTTGTAACACCTCTTAACTCTGATTCTCTCATTGAAATCAGTGCTGAACAAATATATAGACCCTGTCTTTAGTGAGGGATTTACTAAAGTCCATACTGTTGTGCTCTCACATGAAACACATTTCACTTTAAACCATGTTGCATTAGACTAGGTTTTTTTTTGACTCAGCAACTCTGGTGTCTGCCTTAACTGTGTTGGCTGTTAGATTGTCAGTATGTCACAGAAACTTCTGTGGGAAAGACAGAGCTGCTTCTTTTCACAGCCCGGTGTTTTGTTGTTGTCTTGACTTTCCAAGAACCATTTGGGACCTGTCTGCAGGAAACCCTGTAACACCTCTTAACTCTGATTCTCTCATTGAAATCAGTGCTGAACAAATATATAGACCCCAGTCTTTAGTGAGGGATTTACTAAAGTCCATACTGTTGTGCTCTCACATGAAACACATTTCACTTTAACCCATGTTGCATTAGACTAGGTTTTTTTTGACACAGTAACTCTGGTGTCTGCCTTAACTGTGTTGGCTGTTAGATTGTCAGTATGTCACAGAAACTTCTGTGGGAAAGACAGAGCTGCTTCTCTTCACAGCCCAGTGTTTTCTTGTTGTCTTGACTTTCCAAATACACAAGAACCATTTGGGACCTCTCTGCAGGAGACATGACCCCCTGTAACACCTCTTAACTCTGAATCTCTCATTGAAATCAGTGCTGAACAAATATATAGACCCAGTCTTTAGTGAGGGATTTACTAAAGTCCATACTGTTGTGCTCTCACATGAAACACATTTCACTTTAAACCATGTTGCATTAGACTAGGTTTTTTTTGACTCAGCAACTCTGGTGTCTGCCTTAACTGTGTTGGCTGTTAGATTGTCAGTATGTCACAGAAACTTCTGTGGGAAAGACAGAGCTGCTTCTCTTCACAGCCCAGTGTTTTCTTGTTGTCTTGACTTCCCAAGAACCATTTGGGACCTCTCTGCAGGAGACATGACCCTCTGTACCCCCCGCTCTGCTGTTTTCACAGATGGTGTTAACTGGGGGTTTGTGTTGCTGTCAAAATTTGAAAAAGAGAGGGAATTAAGGTGATTGGACGGGGCGGGACTTCCGGTGACAAATACCGTGATTTGATTGGATGAGGCGGGACTTCCGAGGGGGCGGGGCTTGTGACGTGGCACGTTCTGATTGGGACCTGTCAACAGCCTTGATGGAAAGTGGTCCCTATATCTCTCTCACCTAATACTGGTATTGGACCAACAAAGAGACAACTACCATCTACTGACCTATGTGAAAGTGATATGCTCTGTTATTGTGTAAACCTGTCTTCTGCTCTATCTGACATTCACAAGCAGGTGAAAGACGCCCTACCAGCTCCAGCCGACAGACAGCTTTATGACCTGAAGCCTGGGGACTGGATAGTGGTGAAGGACCTCAGAAGGAAGAGCTGGAGGCAGAGACGGTGGCAGGGACCCTACCAAGTGTTGCTGACCACCCAAACAGCTGTGAAGGTCACTGAAAGAGCCACGTGGATTCACGCAAACCACTGTAAGAAAATTCCAGAGCCGTTTGATGATTTTTCACCAACAGTACACACACAGTAATTGAAGTGGGACTGCGTTGACCAACACAGATAGAGGTGTAAGCCAAGCGCTGCCCTATCTGCACCAGGTGAAAAACACATTGCACATACACGCTCCAGAGACAAACATTGCTAACGAGTGACCACGAGTCACAACCGCTGGACAACAATGTACCCCAGACCACTATGGCATCCTTTTAGGGGTGTCTATGCCCACAAAAATAGCATTTGCTTTAATACCCTCTGATATATGATGATGTATCTTAAACCTGCTGGTGTGATATGTTTGAAAACATTTTCTTAGGGTCTGTATATACTTGATTGTCAAAAATGACAAAAAGGGGGGAGATGCAATGGAAATTTGCTCTGTATCTGTGTGTAGCTGATCTTTCTCCCAGAGACAATGGGAGACTGTAAGACTCTCTCCTGTGTTATCCTAGTCCTTGAAACTGCTTATCTGACTGGCGAATTGTTTCTTCCTTGGGAGGATACAGTGTGTGGGCAACTGAGGTGAACCTGCATGCAGCTGCTGTAAACAGTAGATAGCCCAACCTTCAAATGTAAGATTTCTCTATAAAGACAATGTAACCACACTTCTTTTCACCCTCTTGACTGTGGCACCCGTTGAGTGCACATCAGTGGGTCCTTTCTGCAGAAAGCTTAATAAATACTCCAAAGACTTTGGTGACTCTTTATTTTCAGATTTCCACCACAATGCTCTCACTTGTCACTGTGCGTGGAATAGGCCAGTCCTGAACACTTTACATTTTTGGGGGTCTGGCTGAATGCCGTTTTTAGATACAACATGGCCCAAGAATTGTACCTGGTCTCTGGCGAAACCGCATTCTGAGGGGTTGAGCTTGAGGCCACTTGACTAATCTGGAGAGGATTTCTTCCAGGTGCTGGAGATGTTCACTGAAAGAGTACATAAGCACATCATCTAAATAGACAAGGCATGTTTTCCATGGAAGGCCACGAAGTACCATTTCCATTAAACGCTGGCATGTGGCTGGAGCATTTGTAAGTCCCATTGGCATAACTTTAAACTGATAAAGTCCACTGCCTGTTGTGAATGCTGTTTTTTCACGATCTTCCTCTTCTAGCTCTACTAGCTCTAGTAGCCATGCTGAAGGTCGATTGTGAACCATGCAGATCCTGAAAGAGCATCCAGTGTGTCGTCTACTCTGGGAAGAGGATGAGAATCTTTGATTGTCACCATATTGAGTTTCCTGTAGTCTAAGCAGAAAGGCCATGTGCCATTTTTCTTGCACACCAAAACAGGTGCAGCCCAGGGGCTGTAGCTTTTTTCAATGACATCTGCTTTCAATAGTTTTTCCACTTGTGTCTGTATTTCAGCTCTCTGGTCTGGTGTTATTCTGTAGGCTCTTTGTTTTATTGGTGTGGCATCACCTGTGCGGATGCGATGTTTGATTATGCCTGTGCGACCTCTATCCTCTGAATCTTTACTGAATGTTGCAGAATATTTCTGGAGCAGTGATTTCAGGGTCCGAACTTGTGAAGGTGGCAGGTTTGTTTCATCTATCTGTACAGGCGGGACTGGATCAGGTTGCACAACATGTCTCTTTAACTGGAATGATGTCAACAGATGAAGCAGAATGAAACTCACCAAGGTGTTGACCAGAATGTAGCTCAATGTCATCTCTGGAGGGATTTAACACTTGAACCACAGTTGTGCCATTTTCAACTTCACTGACGATGATGTCACAGGCTGGGTTGGGCATGAGAACACCACAGTAGTCAGTTGGCATGGGAGAAGCAGGTGTAGCTGCTGACACACAGGCTGTGATGAGTTTCACTCATAGCTGGAATTTTTGTAGGTGCAAGTACAGTTACATTACAGCAGGCGGCCACTTCATATCCTTTGGGCAGCAGAGGAATTTTCATTTCCTACAGTTGCAGTACTTTGTTCTTGAGATCGAGGAGGGCATGATGTTTTTCCAGGAAATCCCAGCCTAATATAAACTGGCTGGTAAGCACCTCTGAGAACTTCAACTTCTTGTTGCCACACCTGTGTTCCAAGTCGGATTCCCATGGTGAATTTGCCTAAGATGTCCAGTGACTGTCCATTAACTGAGCGAGCTGGCAAAGAGGAGGGTGTCATGGGCCGTTTTAGCATCACAGGAGGTTGATCGGTCAGGCCTGGAGTCCAAACGCTGGGAAAGGTAACTGTTTCTCTCTTAACTGCTGTACTTCACATTGCAAGCTGGATACTGTAAGAGTTAACTGCTAAACTGCTTTAAGGAGTTTATCATCTGTGGGTTTTGAACATACCATAGCTATCTGTTCTGGAGTTTGAGTGTGTGGGGATCCTGCAGTGGTCAGTTGCAGCACTGCACATGCTCTCTCACAGCGACTGGCGATGCGCACAGCATCCTCAAGGTCCTCAGCACGCATCTCATTTCTCAATTTTTGACTGTATATCTGGGTCCAATCCGGCAACAAAGCGGCAAAATTCTTCACCTTCTAGTGCATTGTGGTCATAGTTGGGGGAAGGCTTCAAGCACAAGACGAGTGATATCAGCTCTGTACACTTTCACCTGGTTTCCGAGGACGAGCATTAAAACCCTGTCATATTTTGGCATAATTCCAGCCAAGAAATCAGAAAAGTCATTGATAAAGTGCTTGTTATATTTAGGTGGTCGATATATCACGGCACACAGTACCAGCTGAGATCGATCCAACTCGAACATATTCAGTTCAAAGCAGTCCAACGACAGCTGCCTACGGTTAAAACTTTTCTTAAAAACAGTAGCTACTCCTCCTCTTTGTCCAGTAGTCCTCGGGGAATTAAAATATGTACAATCCAGTGGTAAAACTTCTGAAAATGAGCTTGACTCACCGACACTCAGCCAGATTTCAGTCACACACAGGAAATCCAGTCCATGGGAAGTGAATAAGTCATTCAGAATAAATGTCTTATTTGCTAGTGATCTAGCATTAACCAGGGCTATCCTGGTTGAAGCCAGTCTGTTTGCCGTCCGGGGTGCCCGACCCAGCGGCCGAAGGCTTCTGGGGTTTACCCCACCTCTGCGGAGACGAGGTGAACGAAGGCGGGGGGTCTGGATCTCCTCAACGGGGCCGACAACAGGTACCAGCCAGGTGTATACCGGATTCAGAGAGCACCAGCGAACAAAATGGTGATGATCCGATCCATATTCAGCCATAAAACCATGGGGATTAGTCCCAGGAGAGAGTGCCAGAAAGGATTTCATTTTCACCAACAGACCGCTGCATTTACCCCGGCGTCTGTGAGGCCTCCTCCGGGGTAGTGGAGCCAAAGCGCAGCGGAGGTGAGCAGGTATTCCCGACAGGATCGGGGGAAGTTTTCTGTCCACCTAGGTCATACTTAACAAGTTTTTCGGCAGTAAGTCTTATATTAAAGAGTGCTTGGCGATCATAAACCAGTAGAGAGTCAGCATCTTTTATGACAAATAACAGAAGTAACACAAGCATAAACAGAGCTGGCAGACAGCAGGCCACACACACTGGCGCCATCTTGCAAGAGAAAAAAACAAAAAAAACAAAAGGGTAGCTGGCGTCTTGACCTGGTCAGGGTCGTAATCCAGGAGATGTCAGGTTACAGTTACAGGAAGTGATTGGAGGAGAGGGACAACTGTACGCGTAATAACTTGAATTTCAAAATAGTTCATCTCACGTCACACAATGAACAAATTCATCTGTGGAGTTCCCGTGGTCCCTATAACAGGGTCCCCCATGGAGTCAATTCACCAAGTCATCACATAACATCCATTTCAACCCAACCGGTCAAGGCAGACGACTGCCCACCCAGAACCTGGTTCTGTTCGAGGTTTCTGCCTGTTAAAAGGGAGTTTTTCCTTGCCACTGTCGCCTAGTGCTTTCCCATGGTGGGAATTGTTGGGTCTCTGTAAATATAAAGAGTACAGTCTGGACCTGCTCTATATGAAAAAGTGCCCTGAGATAACTTGGCGCTATATAAATAAAACTGACTTGAATTGAATTGAGCGAGTGATCTTTGAATTTTGTCGTTCAGATTTTGAAGGTGTTGAACAAGAGGAATTGTTGGAAATCATGGATATTTACAACTGCCGGAGGCTTCCAACAGCAGATAACATTGAGCAAATCTTGAGAGAGCTTGCTCACCAAAAACTGATTCAAGAGCCCACTTATGTGATTGAACAGTGGAGCAACATGCTCGCACCTGTTAAATCAGAGCTGAAAGGGATTGCAGCGGTCTATGAAGAGCTACAACCAACATCACAAAAGATCATGAGATCAGTTACTTACCCCAATACCCAGAACTGAAAATATTTGTACATCTTTGATGTGTATTATATGCATTATTATTGCATTCATCACAGGTTAAAACATAATTTTGACAGTTGCAATCGGTATGTGAGTTTCAATTTGTCCTGGACTGAAACAGGAAACAAAACATTTTTGAAATATAATGTGACACAGGCCGTGGACAGTTAAAGATCTAGTTCATTGTTTACCAGCTGTCTGAGTTCGATATACAGGTGAAGAGAATGCAGAGGTGTGGCCGAGAGATGTTCACCTGTTGTGGACAGACCTTTTCTTAGCTGTCTTTAACTGAGACTCTAGTTCAGGTGAAAGAGCCCTCGGGGTGGCTTTCTGTGCCAGGAGTGCTGGGCCTTGCTGGGGCAGCGGGCCCAAACCCCAAAGGTAACAATCCCTTCTAAGTGTAAGCAGTGCTGGAGCTAAACCTACTAAGGGGTTGCCTTCCCCCCCTTACCTAAACTTTAGGCGGGCACATAACTTAACGGTTGAGACTTCCCTCTTGTACCCTTTCTGGTATATGCCAGGGAGAGGCCTCACTGTCAGGGACAACCCGATAGTCAGTCACCCAAAAAATTAATTCTTTTACGGTTCCTTGCTTACCCCAGCCATATTCCTAACGAAACCTTAAGGAATGTCTATAAGGCCCCTAGCATCTTGTTTCAAATCTAGACCTAATTGGGGGTTAATCTCTAGCCATCGTGTGGAGGGGGCTCACCTGAAAGGTGACGAGGAGAACCAAGCCTGGCAGAGAGGGTGTGTGGAACAGAAGAGTCCTCAAAAGTTTAACTTTAAGGAGTAACAAATGTTTTAAATAATCTCTGTGGTACAGAGTTAAAAATAAATTACATAACACTTCAAAAGGAATTACAAAAATAAATCAAACGCTTCACAAAAGTTATCTCGCAAAAAGAAGAGAGAAGAGGAGAAGCCGCAAATCAGAGCTACTGTTATCTTTTACACCGATCAGCCATAACATTATGACCACTGACTGGTCATAATGGAGGAACATTGATTATCTTGTTAAAATGGCACCTGTCAGATATAATGTGTATATATATATATATATATATATATATATATATATATATATATATATATACCTATATATATATATAAATATATAAAAGTACATGAGTAAATAATAAATATATAAATGAACATAATATACTAGCACATTATGAAAAGCTGTGTTTTGTAACACTGGAACTTATAAGATATAAACTAAATACATGAAAGACCTGCTCCAGGACCTGTGTGCTTAAAACACGTTAGAGAGCAAAGCAAAATACAGACATCAAATCATCTTGAGTTCAACTTAAATCAAATATAGACATTATTAAAACATTTTGAATTCAACTCTAATGTATAATTTCAGGGATCAGCTAAGATGGTGAGGAAAGCTGAAAGTTCACATTCTCATTCTCTTGCCTCTTTCAACACAGATTAACTGTAAGTCTGAGTCTGGCAGGGCACCCAGCATTGAACACAGCATCCATAAAGTAGCCAGCGATGATCTTTGGGTCACTGTTTGTTTTGTAAGCTTCAAGTCTTTCATCTTTCTGGAAAACCCATTAATGCATCCACTGATAGCAATTCCAAATGGCTTAAGCGTGTCGTAGCCATCAATGTGCCAGATATAGTTTGGACCACAGCTGTGGTAAACACGCCTGATTCTTGACCTCAGATCAACACCTTCACCATACAATAACTGCAGCAATATTCGAACTGTTTCTCTGTCAGTCACAATTCCATGTAACCAACATTTTTGGTGCATCCATCTGTAACCATGACACTGACCAGATGTTTCCAGTTGCTGTTCAATGAAGATTGCCAAATATCACATAAGTTCGACTTTCTATCTCATAGTTATGACTTTTTCTCTCATAATTATGACTTCACATGGGGCTATTTTTATTATAAGTTTTTATCTTTTTTTTTTTTTTTTTACTGGTGGAAATGGGCTTCCATACACAACGCATTCACTTACGGCTTATGGTAGTAAAAAACTCCATTCAAACCTACATTTTGGGTTATTATTCAACTTTTAAATCGCATTTTTTTAAAAATTAAATATTTCTTTCTTTGAAGTTCCACATCTTTCATACAATAATGTAAAGAACATATTTATTTACTAGGTGATAGTAATTAAACACTTTGAGTACTGAACTAGAGTTTGAGTGGTGCCTCTCAGCTTAATCTCTATTAAATGAACTAACCCAAGACTGAAACAGCAGTTAACAGCAGTTGGTGTATTCTTAACTGATGTGACTGTGCATTCACTTGCAGTAGGAAATTCCACAAATCATCATGGACCTTTCAACCATGTTGTTAACAGCAGCCAGCTATCAGTTAGATGCCAGCTAATTCTCATATCCTTATAATGAAAATACATTTTAAAGGCCTTAATCCTAAATCCATAACTCCAATTCATGTGTCTGACATAGTTTGTCATTAACAGTTTTAGTCAGAATTAAGCCAAGTAAGGTAAATATTACTGTTCTGCTTTAATTTAATTAACTGCTGAATCAATCATATACTGGGCAGTGTTTGTAACTGACATTTGTCAGCTGATAGCTGTATTCTGTCAAGATTGTTGGTTATGTTCAGATTCAACTGTGCAGAATTGAAATATTTACATTAGATACAGATACATTCTTTGACACTTATGGGTAAAAACAGTGATAGTTATTACACTTGAGCAAGCACTGGCAGTGGCAAGAAAAAACTCCCTTTTAACAGGCAGAAACCTCGACCAGAAGCAGGCTCTGGGTGGGCGGTCATCTGCCTCGACCGGTTGGGTTGAGAGAGAGAGAGAGGGAGAGAAAGAGAGAGAGGGAGAGCAGGAGGAAAGAGCACATACAGTAGTACAGTACAGTTTTACATAGAGATGTAAAGTAATAGTTGTGGTAATGGTATTGATGTTAACATTAATAAAAATAATACTAATAGCAATATAATAATAGTAATACTAATAATAAGAGCAATGACAATAATAGCAGAAGCGGCTGTTGAGCAGGAACATGGGGGCAGCAGGTGACCTGCAACCATAGATACAGACTCTACAGCTATGGATGCAGAAATACTTGCAGAAAGCAACAGAAGGAGAGAGAGGAGAGAAAGCACACAACTACGGGAAAGGGAAGCAGTCAAGTTAGTAACAAGCATTAATGGGATAAGAGTGCGTACAGATGGAGAGGGAGAGGAGAGGAGCTCCGTACATCATAGGAAGTCTCCCGGCAGTCTAGGTCTATAGCAGCATAACTAAGGGGTGGCTAGGGGGTCACCTGCACCCTGCATTCTGGGAGCGCAGTGCTCTAGTGGGGTAATAGGGTACTATGAGCTCTTTAAGATATGATGGTGCCTGACCATTTAGGGCTTTGAAGGTGAGGAGAAGGATTTTAAATTCTATTCTGGATTTTACAGGGAGCCAGTGTAGAGAAGCTGATATTGGAGAAATATGATCCCTTTTCCTGGTTCTTGTCAGTAAATGTGCCACAGCATTCTGGATCAGCTGGAGAGTCTTAAGGGACTTATTGGGGCAGCCTGATAATAGGGAGTTGCAATAATTCAGCCTAGACGTAACAAATGCATGGACTAATTTTTCAGCATCTTTCTGAGACAGGATGTGCCTGATTTTTGCAATGTTACGTAAGTGAAAAAAGGCAGTCCTTGTTTTTTGTTTTATGTGGGCAGCAACACATAATGACAAAATGTGAATCAATGTTTGGCATTTTTCCAGATTTTACTGGTGAAGGCGACAACCTGAACCTCGCAAACAGACTTCAGTGCTTGTCATCAGAGGTGAACTACACTTTGTTGATATTGACTTCTGTGTGCATCGCTGTTTTCCGAGACCAGCAAGGAAGGTATGGCTTTTTTGACCCACACTCTAGACAACCCCATGGCCTACCCCATGGCCCAGGTGGTACCGGGACAGCTGTCATGTTGATTTTCACACATTTAAGTAATCTGATAGCAAAGATCTTTCAGTATGTTAGGCACCAGCCCGTTTGCTCCGTATGAGCTAATGCCTGTGCTTTTTCACAGTGTAGATTAACTCTCTGTGGATGAAAATTTGGCACATGTAGACTCTAATGCAGACATTGCTGTTTCACACATAAGGGAGCAGGACCATAAAACTATGTCCAGTGGTACACAGGCTGAAATTGAGATGTCTTTGCCATCATGCTCAGTTACAGAGTGCACACCCTGTGCTGACATTACATCTGATGCAAATGAATTAATGCACGTTTGTAGCAGTAAAGGTGCAGTGGAATATCTTACTTGAGACACACCACAACATAACAATCAAAATATGCCAAATCTATCAAAACGTTCCAAACAAGACAAGACAAAGTTTAAAAGAAGAGTTGCGGCTTTGGAACAGACAAAAGCTACACATGCTGCAAAAATCAGAAGAGGGGAAATTCAAAAAATAAAAAAATAGGAAAGAGAGAGAAAGGTATGCTAAAGACATTTGTTAACAAACAGAGAAAATCCCATAAATCAACTGAACGTTACAGAAAAAGAAAGATGTCCTACATAACTACTCACAAGACAATAACTTTAAGCAGAGGCAGAGGTTATATATAAGAGATCATTACAGTCAAGACAATGGCTTTAAGCAGAAACAGAAGTCATACTTCAACTCCCGCTATCACTTGAATGCTCATTTCAGACAAAGTAGAAAGTCTTACATCACCCATCAATACACCACCCAGCTAATGATCCTGCATTCAGATCTAAACAAAAAGAAACGATGAGACAACTCATGAGAAACAAATACAGTGGACCTGTGCGCTGAAAATAAGACAAAAGTATAGACAGATAAACAGACAGCATAACCACAGGGATGATGCTATAGAGGTTTTTTGATCACAAATAAAAAATGCGCCAACATATGTCTGCACAGTTTGCCACAGAGCATTGTTTCCAAATCAAGTACATAATATATGCCAAAATTATCCCGCTTCCCAAAGGTCAACAAAGAGCCATTCATGGCAACGTGGTATGTGTCCCATCTGAAGTGCAAGAAACAGTTGATGCCTTACCTAGACTTAGAACTGAATCTCAAGTCATGAGAGTAAAGCTAAAGAGACGATTGTGCTATAAAGGTCATCAGCTATACCAAACTGTGAGCTGGCCTAATCTAGTGAGGGCTCTGCTTAAACTCAAAGAGGTCCATCCACAGTATGAGGACATAACAATCAGAGATGAAGCTGAGTTATGTAACCCAACACTTCCTGGCGAGGAAGATGATGACACTGATGAGGAAGAAAAAATGGATGATAGTGATTATAATGTACATTTGAACAATCTACTCTGTTGCCCTCTCTGAAGGAAACAAACCTGTAAGCTTTTTCAAAATACCTAAACTTGAGGCGATGGCTTTCCCCAGTTCAGTTTCCCACTGGTCAAAACACACTTGATGAAAACAGGCCTATGAAATTAACACCTTGCGGTTATTTCAAAACAAAGCTTCGCTGTGTTGACTGTTTTGCCAGAGATAAAAACTACTTGTTCTTTGCGCAGTTTGTAACAGAAATACATCTGGCAACTTCCAGCATGACAATACAGTTGCATAAAGGTAGGCCTTTTACTTGAGATGGCCGCAGAATAAACAATGCTACGTTGGAAGACAAACGCGAGGTTCATCGACTAGTGCATAACAAAGATGTAATCCGATTTATGACGCCACTGAGAGGCACCCCAGCCTATTAGGAAAAAACACAAAAGATCTCTTTGCTATGATTAGACAGTTAGGAACTCCTGCATTTTTTGTACATTTTCTGCAGCTGAAATGCATTGGAAAGAGGTTATTACAGCAGCATTTTGACAAAAATACCTAGTTTTGCAAGATTTTCTTCACAGAAGCTTGTGTAAAGTGTGAAGATTCATTTTAAGCTTCTCTGGCTGAGAACTGCTCATTTTGACCAAAATACTTAATTTTTCTAGATTTTCTTCACAGATGCTTGTTTAGAGTGTAAAGATTCATTTAAAGCTTATCCCACCGAGTACTGCTCATTTTGACCAAAGTACTTAGTTTTTCTGGCATTTCTTCACAGAAGCTTGTTTAGAGTGTAAATATTTATTTTAAGCTTCTCTTACCGAGTACTGGTCATTTTGACCACAATACTTAGTTTTTGCTGGATTTTCTTCACAAAAGCTTGTTTAGAGTATAAAGATTAATTTTAGGCTTCTCTGGCTGAGAACTGCTCATTTTGACCAAAATACTTAGTTTTGCAAGATTTTCTGCACAGAAGCTTGTTTAGAGGGTGAAGATTCATTTTAAGCTTCTTTTGCCATGTACTGGTCATTTTGACCAAAATTCTTATTTTGCTGGTATTTCTTCACAGAACCTTGTTTAGAGTGTAAAGATTAATTTTAAGCTTCTCTTACCGAGTACTGGTCATTTTGCCCAAAAAACGTAGTTTTTGCTGGTTTTTCTTCACAAAAGCTTGTTTAGAGTGTAAAGATTCATTTTAAGCTTCTCTTACCGAGTACTGGTCATTTTGACCAAAAAACAAAATAGCCAAAATATCTCCAAACTACTGTTGAGTGACTTTTCATCTGTGTCACTCATTTCGTTTGCCGGTATTTTCCTTATTACGCTCGATCTACAAGCCTGTTAACCACGGTGTCTTTAAGCATACCTCTATTTCTATGATTGGCTCTATTATTCCTGGCTTTGCCTCTTTTAATCCTTACTTCGAATTGGCTCTTTTATTCCTGCAAAATGATTTGGTCTTTAAATCCTGGCATCTGATTGGCTATTTTAAACCTTGCTTCTGATTGGCTCTTTGATTCCTGCAACATGATTGGCTCTTTTATTCCTGGCTTCTGATTGGCTCTTTTATTTCTGCAACATGATTGGCTCTTTTAATCCTGGCTTCTGAATCGCTATTTTATTTCTGCAACGTGATTGGCTCTTTTATTCCTGGCTTCTGATTACAGGTGTGGAAAAAAATCAATTATTTGATGCATCGTGATTCTCTTTTGAACTATTAAGTCTCGATGCAGAAAACTCAATAGTCAATTCTTGACATTGCCTTTTACACTTTTGTAAGACCGGGCTGCATGAGTACGTTCCTCGCAGCTGAACCAATTGGATGGTGAAAGGCAACGGACGTAAAACATGTGCTTCATGTTTACGTTTTAAGCTAGGCTACTTGGGCTGGTGAGGACAGCCGAGCGTGAGCAACCGAAGATGGATACAATCCGACTGGCAATTCTGTTTGGTGAATAAATCTCGGAAGGCTGTCTGCCACAGTGGCGGGTAAGTGTTTGTACCAAAATAGTCATGTGTTGCAGCCATAGTCCGCCAGCAAATTTTCTCTGCTAGTTTTGTGATAACTACTGCAACGTACAACAACGGAGGAAATTGTTCTTCTTCTACTACTTGTGCTTCAAAAGTCTCTCACCGTACTCACAGGCACAGCCTGGTGGTCAAAGCCATACAACGCATCCACAAACATTAATACATCACAAAACAGTTAACAGAAGGAAACAGGTGAGTCAAAAGTTTAATTTCGGACACTGATCAAGATGCATCAAGATGCATTGATAATCATTTTATAATCACATGGTAGCCCTCTGAATCGTAAAATCGAATCAAATTGTGGGGTGCCTAGAGATTCACACCCCTACTTCTGATTGGTTCTTCTTACTGGCTTCTAATTGGCTCTTTAAATCTTGGCTTCTGATGGGCTCTTTTCTTTCTGCAACATGATTGGCTCTTTTATTCCTGGCTTCTGATTGGCTCTTTTAATCCTGGCTTCGGATTGGCTTTTTTATTCTTGCAACGTGATTGACTATTGTATTCTTGGCTTCTGATTGACTCTTTTATTCCTGGCTTCTGATTGGCTCTTTTAATCCTGGCTTCGCATTGGCTCTTTTTGTCCTGGCTTCTGATTGGGTCTTTTAATCCTGGCTTCTGATTGTCTCTTTTATTCTTGCAACGTGATTGACTCTTTTATTCCTGGCTTCTGATTGGCTCTTTTAATCCTGGACTCCATTTGGCTCTTTTAATCCTGGCTTCTGATTGGCTCTTATTCCTGGCTTCTGATTGGCTCTTTTAATCCTGGCTTCGCATTGGCTCTTTTTGTCCTGGCTTCTGATTGGGTCTTTTAATCCTGGCTTCTGATTGTCTCTTTTATTCCTGCAACGTGATTGGCTCTTTAATTCCTGGCTTCTGATTGGGTCTTTTAATCCTGGTTTCCAATTGGTTCTTTTAATCCTATATTTTTAATTATTCTTGCCTGCACCAACATGCGCACACACACACAGTCTCTCTCTCTCTCTTGCATACACACACACACACACACACACACACAAACCTTTTTGTTTTAGTTAAGTACATGTTTAGTTAGATTACTTGTTGTGTGTTTTACCTTTTATTATTATGTGATAAATAAATGCTTGTGGATATACATGAAGTTTGTTTTGAATTTTTGAGTGAATTTTGCCAAACTCTACTATTCAGGACTCTAAAACCCTTCAACTTTTACTAGAGATATGGTTATTTTGGTTGTTGTTATTAATTATTAATCAGAGATTCTTTTAATCCTGGCTTCTGATTCCTGCAACGTGATTGGCTCTTTAATTCCTGCCTTCTGATTGGCTCTTTTATTCCTGGTTTCTGATTGGCTCTTTTATTCCTGGCTTCTGATTGGTTCTTTAATCCTGGTTTCTGAATGGATCTTTTAATCCTGGCTTCTGATTGGCTTTTTTACTCCTACAACGTGATTGGCTCTTTTATTCCTGGCTTCTAACTGGCTCTTTTTATTCCTGCTATGTCATTGGCTCTTTTTGTAAACTTCTGCTTGGCTCTTTTAATTATACGATGTGACTGGCTCTTTTATTCCTGGTTTCTGATTGGCTCTTTTATTCCTGGCTTCTGATTGGTTCTTTAGTCCTGGCTTCTGATTGCTCTTTTAATCCTGGTGTAGCAGTATTAGTCTCATGCAGGAACACCAAATACATGGGCCTTAATACAAATGGATAAAAATTGAAGTAGAGATATGATTCTCAACTTCGGCTATTGGAAATAATCTATATTTATATTAAATAACAGAATTTAATTAACATTAATTCCACCTCGGGGCACCACCCTTGAAAAAGGGAAAAAGATAGCCAATTAATGAATTCAGTCTCAGTCTAAAGGTTGCTACAGAGTTCTTGACTGTGTACAGTGATCTTAATAGTGTAGCGATCAGCTGTCAAAATGACATCACCACCAACCTGTCAAAAGTTCATTCACATGTCCCAGAGTTAACACCCACAATCTTGTAGTACTCCAATCACAATCCCTCAAAAAACCCGCGCAGTGTGAAGCCAGCCTGCAGGAAGTCTATTTGGGGATCTCAGCGCGGCTCCTGAAGAGAGTTGAGTTCAGTCAGTGGAGGAGAGCGACGCCAGCTTTGACCGATCGCGTGTTATGTCCGCGTTGTTGTAGCCACAGTGTAGCGGTAAGGCCGACGGTGAAGTCCGTGTCCGGAGGAGGGATACTGTGGAGGAATATTTCACCTGGAGTCGTTACCCCTGGAGTCGTTTCCCCTGGAGTTGCCGGTCCTGGCGGAGCTAAGGCAGACGCTGCGAAACCTGACACATGTGATCTTAATAGTGTAGCGATCAGCTGTCAGAATGACATCACCACCAACCTGTCAAAAGTTCATTCACATGTCCCAGAGTTAACACCCACAATCTTGTAGTACTCCAATCACAATCCCTCAAAAAACCCGCGCAGTGTGAAGCCAGCCTGCAGGAAGTCTATTTGGGGATATCAGCGCGGCTCCTGAAGAGAGTTGAGTTCAGTCAGTGGAGGAGAGCGACGCCAGCTTTGACCGATCGCGTGTTATGTCCGCGCTGTTGTAGCCGCAGTGTAGCGGTAAGGCCGACGGTGAAGTCCGTGTCCGGAGGAGGGATACTGTGGAGGAATATTTCCCCTGGAGTCGTTACCCCTGGAGTTGCCGGTCCTGGCGGAGCTAAGGCAGACGCTGCGAAACCTGACACATGTGATCTTAATAGTGTAGCGATCAGCTGTCAGAATGACATCACCACCAACCTGTCAAAAGTTCATTCACATGTCCCAGAGTTAACACCCACAATCTTGTAGTACTCCAATCACAATCCCTCAAAAAACCCGCGCAGTGTGAAGCCAGCCTGCAGGAAGTCTATTTGGGGATCTCAGCGCGGCTCCTGAAGAGAGTTGAGTTCAGTCAGTGGAGGAAAGCGACGCCAGCTTTGACCGATCGCGTGTTATGTCCGCGTTGTTGTAGCCGCAGTGTAGCGGTAAGGCCGACGGTGAAGTCCGTGTCCGGAGGAGGGATACTGTGGAGGAATATTTCCCCTGGAGTCGTTACCCCTGGAGTCGTTACCCCTGGAGTCGTTACCCCTGGAGTTGCCGGTCCTGGCGGAGCTAAGGCAGACGCTGCGAAACCTGACACATGACTACGACTGACTAAATGACGGTACAGTGAGTACTCGGTGTACAATTGTAAATCATGAACTGCACTGTGAACAGCCGCTGTGTTTCTTTTTGACATTTCCTGGTTTGATTTGTTTTGAGGGTATCCGCGGTAAAACCCGGAGCGGAGTTTTGAGTTGTTTCTTTTTTTGGATTGGTGGTGGACTGGATTGGGACTGAACTGTGGGATTGTGGGGAGAGAAAACCTGAAACGGATCGAGTGGATTGACTGAGACTGTGAACAGAGACATTCACACACACCCACACACACACACACCCTAATATTGCCGGCTTGTTGAATAATACACTTCTGAAAAAACTGAATTGAGCAGTGGACCATTTGTTTGCAGTGCTGGAGTTTTGATTAAGTGTGTTTCATTGCTGGTTACCATTTTGCTTATTGTTTTGTAAGGGTTGACAGATTTTCTTGCTTTTCATGTTATAATTATTATTTGTCAGACACGACTCTGACTGGCACCCCACTTCCTTTTTTGTGTCAAGCCCGCTACAAAAAAGTGGCACCCCAGATGGGACGAACCATTCCCTGGACTTGTTTCCTGGGCCGTTGCTGATCATTGCTAGCACTTGGATAGTGTTACACTGTCTGCCCATTCCTTCACTGCTTCATCTGTGGACATGGCTTCAGCAAAGGATGGGGCTGTGGGACAACAGTTGGAGAATGTACATGGCTTGGATGCCCTTTCACAGGACCCAGATATTGGGAGTGGACTGGAGCGAAACCATGGCCAAATTCAGCCAGCGGGCGCAAAATGCACCGCATATTCTTTATTGGATATGGATTTGTGTGTGGACTCTGATTTATCTCAGCCACTCATTCCACTTGATATTTCATCCCAAACTGGAGCTCTTGTTCAGACTGGGGGGAGGACTGGTGTTAGTGAGGATGCAGTTGACACTGAGGATACACTAAAAGCAACCTTGGAGGAGAAGTTTCATATACTTATGGAGGCACAAAAAACACACAAGGAGGAGCTCCAAAGTACAATAACAACTTTGTTGAGGGATGTGTCCACAGCGTATGAGCAACGCTTTCAACAGTTGCATCAAACTCTAGACAAACAATTGGTTTTTCTGAGGAATCAGTTCGCAGCAAACCTGAACTGGCGATTGGCACATTATCATACTGAGATATTAAAAGATATCAGGGAATTTATGACCCCGGTGATGCAGTCAGTCGACCACCTGCGTAATGATGTGTGGAAATTGTCGCAAATTATGGATTCCATGTCCCAGGATATGGTGACAATGAAGCAGACCCTCAACATATCTGCACTTACATCTGTCCCGACCCTGGCTGTCCCAGTCGGAGATCAGCTGGGGGAGGCCCAGAGGCAGTGCCTTCAGTCTACTATAAGGTGTGAGATGAAGGCGGGTTTGTTAGAGTCACCTCGGGATTCTCCTGTCCTGCCTGACGGCAGGGGGCGGCTCATGGGAAAATGTCCTGTTAAGCTTAAGTTTCCTTCATTTGGGAAGATGGAGGATGAGCCAGATCCCCTGTTGTACCTGGAGAAGTGTAATGATTTTCTGGCTTTAAACCCACTGTCAGAAGAGGAGTTGATGGCAACCTTGAGGAATGTCCTACATGGAACGGCGAGAGACTGGTGGGATGTGGCTCGTTTAGACACACATACCTGGTCAGACTTTCAGAAAAAGTTCCGTGCTGCCTTTTTGTCTGAACTGGGGAGAGAGTGAGGACAAGAGTCCAAGGCGAGGGGGAAAACATCCGTGATTTTGCCTATATGTACCGCTCCTTATGTCAGAGGTGGAAGCCTGATATTCAGGAGGATGCAGTGCTCAAACTGATCTTCAGGAACGTCAACCCACACATGGCGAGCCAGCTCCGAGTCTCCACTGTGGATGAACTAGTGAGACTGGGACAGCAGCTGGAAAAAGACAGAGCGAGTCAGTTTCAGTATGAGCTCCGAAAAAAACAAGTTGTGAAACAAAAGGAAAAAGACAAGGTGGAATTCTCAACTTCCGACCCTCCACCACAAAAGAGCACTACCCCCCCTGTGGTTTACTGCTGGAGATGTAAAGGCAGTCATGCGCCATATTCATGTCCTGGTTTCAGGCAGTCTAGGAACTCCAAGCCCCCTTATCACCCCCACCCTCAGCAACCCCATCCACAGCCCTCCCCGTCTGCAGGGGGACATAAACGCCCTTCACTCAACGCCATGACCCATACATCACAGCCAGGATTACGTGTTACCTCACCTTCTTTTGTGCGGGATCACCGAACGTTCCGTATTCCTGGTGGGGCTGTGGCACTGCCCTACCACGACAGCTGAAAGTGCCTTTATCTGTAAGGAACTGGAGAGGCAAGGCTGTTGTGGATACGGGCTCGACATATACGCTGCTCAGTGAACATGTGTGGGAGAGTGTAAGTACTCCAGGGGATAATCTTACCCCGTGGACTGGCGATCCACTCTATCTAGCTGACGGGAAGCCCAGGAGGCCCCTTGGTTGGGTGGAGGTGGAACTGAGCCTACAGGATAAAACCTGGCTGGTGGCTGTGGTAGTGCTGGATTCTAAAACCCTCGCATTTCCTGCTCTACTGGGATTGGACTTTGTTTTCTTCACTGGTATGCAAATTGATGTCTCAGGAGGTGCATACTGGTTCCGGGAAAATAAGGAGAAAAGATTTTCCTTCTGTGCAGAGTCCCCTCTGTTGGGGGAGGGGGAGGCTTGCAACTATGTTGCTTTCTTTTCAGTTGAAGCTCCATCAGCCACTGCACTGTTCCCTACACTGACCACGTTGGAAGACTCAGACTTATTCCAGAAGGCAATCCAGGAGTCTCATCTGGAGGAAGACAGGAAAATACAGTTAAAGAACCTTTTACTGGACAACACTGATGTTTGTACAACAAAAGTGGGACGCACTGGGCTACTGAAGCACCAGATCTTTCTCACCAATGCACTTCCCATTCGGCAGAAACCCTATCGTGTCTCCCCTCCAAAGCTGCAGGTCATGAAGGAGCTCATTGTTGACATGCTGAGGAACGATGTTATCGAACCCTCATGCTCTGCTTGGGCTTCTCCAGTAGTCCTGATTCCCAGGAGGGTTGGCAAACCAAGGTTCTGCGTAGACTTCAGGAAAGTAAATGGAAACACAGTCACAGATGCCTACCCCATTCCCACAATCCAGGAGATACTGGATAGTCTCTCGGGCGCTGCTGTCTTCTCTTCCCTGGACTTAAATAGCGGGTACTGGCAGGTGGAAATGGACCCTGCGGTGTGGGAAATCACAGCCTTCATCTGTCCTCTGGGTCTGTTCCAATTTAAAGTCATGCCATTTGGATTGAAGAGCGCCCCGGCCACATTCCAGAGGCTTATGGAGAGAGCACTGGGAGAACTGAAAGGGGTCATCTGTTTCGTCTACCTGGACGACATCATCATTTTCTCCCGGTCCTGGGAACAGCATTTCTATGATGTCCAAGCCGTCCTCGACAAGCTCCGGAATGCTGGCCTCTCGGTCAATATGAACAAAAGCAAGCTGTTTAGAACGTCCCTGAAATTTCTGGGACATATCGTGTCTGCTGCTGGAGTTCATGTTGATCCAGACAAGACTGAGGCTGTGCGCAACCTCCCCGTACCCCCCAACTTTAAAGCCTTACAGAGGTTCCTGGGCATGGCCGGGTGGTATCATCAGTTTGTTCCCAGCTTCTCGCAGGTTGCTGAGCCACTCAATGCCTTGAAGAAAAAAGGAGCAAAGTTCATCTGGTCTCCTGCATGCCAAGCTGCTTTTGACACACTAAAAGAACATCTGGTAAATCCACCTGTCCTAGGGCACCCAAACTTCCATGCTCCTTTTGTGGTCTACACTGATGCTAGCGAGATAGGGCTTGGGGCAGTACTGGTCCAGAAAACCGACCTGGGAACGGATCCTTGCTTTTGCGAGCCGCAGCCTGAATTCCGCTGAGAGGAATTATGTGGCCACTGAGTTGGAATGCTTGGCTGTGGTGTGGGCATTAGAGAAGTGGAGGACCTATCCGGACGGTCGCCTTTTCACCGTAGTCACAGACCATGCCTCTCTTCTGTGGGTGTTTTAAAACCACTAAACCCAGCACTCAGCTCATCAGGTGGGCACTCAGGCTGCAGGAATTCACTTTCACTGTGGAATACAGGAAGGGAAGGTATAACACTGTGCCAGATGCCCTCTCCCGAGCCCCGACAGGAAAGCAGCACTCCATACCTGTGTGCGCCACCATCATGTCTGCCTCCTCGGGGCCATCAGATGAACTTCCAATCTCCATCGAGGCCGTGTGGAAGGCACAGCAGGGAGACTCTGATTGCCAGGCCCTGTATCAACAGGTCATAGAAAAGGGCAAAGTCACCATCAATGCGAATACTTCCTTCTGTATACTGGAGGATCTCATCTACTGTGTTGTCACACTCACCTACAAAACTATCTACCCACTGTACATACCTCCCAGCTTCAGGTTGCAGCTTCTGGAGTATTTCCATCAGGACCCCCTCTCTGGTCATCTGGGAAGGCACAAAACCTACCGGAGACTACAACATCTGGTCTATTGGCCCAAGTTGAGCTGGGATGTCCGACATGTTCAGAACTGCCAAGTGTGTCAACTGTATAAACCCGAAAACAGGAAACTGGCAGGCAAACTCTGGTTCAGCGCCCCTGGGAAATGCTTGGGATGGATTTGATGGGTCCGTTCCCCAAAAGCACCAAACAAAATGTCTATCTACTGGTTTTTGTGGACTATTACTCCAGGTGGGTGGAACTGTTCCCCTTAAGGAAGGCCACTGCAGAAACCATATCTCAAGTCCTGGTGAGAGACATCTTGACCCGATGGGGCCTCCCTGATTTCATTCTTTCTGATCGTGGGTCACAGTTCGTCTCCTCGGTCTTCCAAACGGTGTGCCGAACCTGGAATGTGGGACACAAATTAACATCTGCCTATCATCCCCAGACCAACCTCACAGAGAGGGTGAACCGTACCGTAAAAACCATGATTGCCTCCTATGTCGGAAGCCAACATAAGCAATGGGACAAGTACCTCCCAGAGTTCCGATTTGCTATTAACTCGGTGGTCCAGGAGTCCACCGGAGTTTCCCCTGCTGAGCTGAATCTCGGTCGTTCACTGAGAGGGCCCCTGGATGTGGTGCTGCAACCTCGAGAGCCTGCTCCTGACACCCCAGCCTACACCAAGATCGCGCAGCTGGAGGATCTGTGTTCCTTTGTTTCAAAAAAGCTGGACTCTGCACGACGGCGCCAGAAAAGGAACTATGATAAAAACAAACGAGATATGGAGTGTGGGGAACAAGACAGAGTCTGGGTCCGAGCCCATCCTCTCTCCAAAGCAGAGAAGTCGTTCGCTGCTAAACTAGCCCCTAAATGGCAAGGACCATATCGGGTGGTACAACAAGTTGGGCCAGTGAACTACAAAGTGGTTTTGGAGGATTCTGGTCAAGACTTAAAAGTTGTCCACATTTCTCGCCTGAAACCCTGCTACCCCAAAGCCCAAGCCCTAGAGGAGCAGGAGTGTAAGCGTGTGCTGGAGATTCTGAATGAGGACACTGATGAGGAACACTTCCTTGGCTTCTCAGACCCTGCATGTTCTGCTCCCAGTGCTGGATGGGGCAAGGGTTCTGCAGGGGAACAAGAGAGGTATCACGACAGCTTCTCTGACTCTGACCTTCAATCCTTTCATCCCTAAGTACACATGCATGTGATGTAATTATGAGAACGGACATTTTTGGTACAACTACTATGCCTCACCTTAGTTCGGCTTTCGCTAAGGGGGGTGTAGCGATCAGCTGTCAGAATGACATCACCACCAACCTGTCAAAAGTTCATTCACATGTCCCAGAGTTAACACCCACAATCTTGTAGTACTCCAATCACAATCCCTCAAAAAACCCGCGCAGTGTGAAGCCAGCCTGCAGGAAGTCTATTTGGGGATCTCAGCGCGGCTCCTGAAGAGAGTTGAGTTCAGTCAGTGGAGGAGAGCGACGCCAGCTTTGACCGATCGCGTGTTATGTCCGCGTTGTTGTAGCCGCAGTGTAGCGGTAAGGCCGACGGTGAAGTCCGTGTCCGGAGGAGGGATACTGTGGAGGAATATTTCCCCTGGAGTCGTTACCCCTGGAGTCGTTTCCCCTGGAGTTGCCGGTCCTGGCGGAGCTAAGGCAGACGCTGCGAAACCTGACACATGACTACGACTGACTGACTAAATGACGGTACAGTGAGTACTCGGTGTACAATTGTAAATAATGAACTGCACTGTGAACAGCCGCTGTGTTTTTCTTTTTGACATTTCCTGGTTAGATTTGTTTTGAGGGTATCCGCGGTAAAACCCGGAGCGGAGTTTTGAGTTGTTTCTTTTTTTGGATTGGTGGTGGACTGGATTGGGACTGAACTGTGGGATTGTGGGGAGAGAAAACCTGAAACGGATCGAGTGGATTGACTGAGACTGTGAACAGAGACATTCACACACACCCACACACACACACACCCTAATATTGCCGGCTTGTTGAATAATACACTTCTGAAAAAACTGAACTGAGCAGTGGACCATTTGTTTGCAGTGCTGGAGTTTTGATTTAAGTGCTGGTTGCCATTTTGCTTATTGTTTTGTAAGGGTTGACAGATTTTCTTGCTTTTCATGTTATAATTATTATTTGTCAGACACGACTCTGACTGGCACCCCACTTCCTTTTTTGTGTCAAGCCCGCTACAATACTTAATACACACAAACCACATAGTAATCAAGTTCTTTATAAATTAAAGGTTTGTTAAACTACTAACTAAACATGCAACTATAACTACTAGACATACCAATAAATTAATGAATGAATCCAATGAATACAGCGAAGAACAAATAATAAATTCATGAATGAAATAATGAATACAATGACAGACAATGCATGAATTCTTGATTCTTTATGATTCTTTATCATGATTGTATTGAAGGGAGATCCTATTCTTGATCTAACGCTAAATTACTTTAGGTAATCTATAGCATCACCCCCAATATCACAGGAAAAATAAAGTTTCACCTGTTACTTCAGATAGCCAGGGGAGAAGTTGCTCTGGAAGGGAGGAGGGAGATGTTTATCCTGTGGGCCCATTTTGGAGCTTTTGGGCCTCCTTGGGTGTGCTCGTTCCCACGTGGCGACTCGGTTCGAGCCTCCGGTCCAAAGCATTTTCAGGGCAATTTCCATTCCACGTTGGGATTCGGTTTGAATCTGAGGTTTCTCTCTCTGTCAGAAGGCAGAGGAATGATAGCATCTTCACACACACCCACTTGGCTGGGGTGTACAGGATTCAGAGTTTCTTCAGTTCTAACTTTTGTTGTGTTAGAACACAGATGTTGAACAGTCTTCTTTCAGACAGTTCTTACTTTCAAAGTTGGCTGGATGAGGCATAGGGCCTTCAGCACGTTCTGTGTGGTTCGGATACAGCTGACGGGCAATCTTCTGTGCCCGCTCTGTATAGGCAAAGTAGTCAGGCTCTCGGGGTCTCAGGGTCAGGGTCTCCGGACGAACAGGCCAGCGGCCAGCTCGCCCGGGACAAGGCAGATCAGTCAATCAGAGAGCAACAAGAGGCAACAGAGAAGAGCAAAGAGATAAGAGAAGAGCTTGATCTAGAGCGTCTTCTTGTTTTATAGTCTTCTGTAAAAGAGGCGGCGATCTCCGATGTTGATGGTGCAAGACTTTACTCCACCCACCCTAGATCTATTCTGTCTTAACTAATTTCTTTGTTCCAATTTCTTTTCTAAAGAATTAATTAAGGTAATAAAATTTATCACACATCTAATACTTCCATATTTAATAGCGTGGCATTCTCTGCTGCAGAACGATACCAAACACCTTATAAAGACGGTCACAGACAGTGTTAAACCAGGTTTAAAGGGCAATTATACAAATGTTATTATAACAACACACATACATATTTACCATATATATGCATAAGTGTACCTATATGCACAGCAAATTAATGAATAAATCACCATCATCATAAACTCAATCCATACCACATCACAGAGATGTCTCTGTCTTTCTCCTAAGAGGAAAAGAAAACAAGCACATGCTGTGTGTGTGCGTGTGTGTGTGTGTGTATGTGTGTGTGTGTGTGTGTGTGTGTCACAATTGGGAAATCTGTTAACAATTCAGTGACACAAACTTAACCCATGCACATAGATCTCTATATGGATATCCACATATATGTATCTCCATAGTTATAGCAAATGAAATAAGTAAAATAGAATCACTACAGGTCATCCACTCTGATCTCTACTAAAGGAATGTAGAAGAGGAGGGGGGAGATGCAGAAGAAGGGCTAACCCCCACACAGACACATCAGCACTCAGAGATTGTATCAGGCATTTAAGCATCTTATTTCATTACAAGCTATGATCAATTTACTTGTTATGTAAAGGCATATTCACATTTCCTGTTTCATTAGCTATTAAACAAAACCAGACATCCCATCTTTATCTGGATTATTGGATATTTGCAAACCATTCCT
Organism: Macquaria ambigua; assembly: GCA_008360985.2. Taxonomy (NCBI): domain Eukaryota; kingdom Metazoa; phylum Chordata; class Actinopteri; order Centrarchiformes; family Percichthyidae; genus Macquaria; species Macquaria ambigua. Next base: position 25,866 of record VMKM01002655.1, on the reverse strand, counting down.
GTTGGTTCAGTTTCCATTTTACCTGCATCAAAATCAGCATGTTAAACATGTTAAACTTCAATACCTTTCAGAGGGTTAGTTAAACATAACATATGAATTAATATACATTTACTTCAGCATGGCAAAGTCATTTCCTTTGTTCTTGTGTCAAGAGTTCAGAGTGTTGAATCTTCAGCCCATATCCTGGAATGTGGGAGTATTAGGCTAATTTACTACAGGCCTGTTGGTGAATTGGGCATGTTAGATCAGACACGCCCGTTAACGGTAGTTTTCCTGTTATAGATCTGGGCTCTTGGTAAGTTGCTAGGTTAGGGTTTGATGGCTTGGATTCTAAGCCCTCAGGGTCTGTTTAACAAATTAGTGGACAAAAACTAGATTAACCTTTCAGAACCTTATGGATGTTGAACAAACATAGACTTAACTTTTTACTACCATAAGAAGCTCAGTAACAATGAAGTAGCAATTATATATTATTATATTATATTTATATTAATTTTCATATTTATTGCAGGAATTAAGCAGGGGCTAAGCAACCGTTCATCAAATCAAAAATCAATCAATCATAAAAATAATCAACTCCTCATTTTCTCTCATCTAAACTAAATATCAAAATCTAAAATCTCTGGGTAGGAAAAGGGAGGCTAGCCTGGCCAGTGCAAACCTTCCTAAGTCCTCCAAGGAGAAGAGCCCTCAATGGAAATCCAAAACTCAGTACAAAGTCCCAAAGTCCCATGTGGCTCTCCTCCTCTGTTGGCAAGGAGAGCTGAGGCTCCCTGTAATCCAATTCTGTCAGCAACAGTCCGTATCTTCAGGTCACATTATAATCCTCAGAAATAGTTTCCGGTCCTTCAGGGTCCTCTTGTGCAGGCTGGGGTCCGGTCCTTTGTAATCCCAAAGTGTCCTCTTGCCGTTCGCACCGCTCTGAGGCTCAAATGACTCGGACCCCTCTTTTTATCCCCTATGCCAGACTACTCCCTTTCCCAGTTACTCAACGATTACACACAATTTTGTAAATCACCTTTCATACACACACATACCCTTTCCCCCAGTGCTCTCTTCCTACTCATACATTCTGGCAAATTCTAAGTACTTTCCACACTTCCTCATTTGCTAGCGCCCTTTGACTCACATGGCCAGGGTGTCAACATTTCCTCTTTTTCATATTTGGTGTATCATTATTATTAGTTAAACTCTCAATACTCTTTTCAACACAGTATGATTGTTTTTACCATTTTACACATAATTTCTCACCAATTACAATTATCATATTGCGATAAAGAATCATTTGTTTCCTAACTGATAGTCCTTTTTGTTCAAGTGTCCTAATTCAAGAGTCGTGTTCATGCTGTTTATTGGAGGCAATATTCTGGGGTCTCAATCCTACTTGACAGGCAATTGTCACTTAGCTTTCCCTTAATGTAATCCCTGAGTCCTGGTGGGTCATGTTTTATGGCCTGGAAGTTATGCTGATTACATGATGTTTTGGGAAACTTCATCCTTGAGTCTTAACACAGACATGTTTCATGGCAGGGACCATGGCTGTGTCACACTTTAGTGGAGGTGAATTCTTTCTCAATGAATCATCAGGCTCCTTATCACACTACACTGGCTTCCAATTGGTTCTTTTAATCCTGGGTTTTGGAGAGGGGGAACAACATGGCATCGTAGAGAGAACGCCGTGTCTCATTGCGCTCTGGTGATATCTGCTTATTATCCATTTATTTAACGTGTTCACTTGGTGGAAGTCGAGTATTTTACAGTGGGAGTAGCTCTATAATGAGTCTCGACAACTATTTTTCAGAACAAAGCGACAATATGCCCAGTGTTACGACCGGCTCGAAGGCCGCAACATAAGGAGGGACAGAGTGAAACAAAGGAGATGGGTCTTGTGCCAGGGAGTGAGAGAGAGTGAGGGCAGCAAGGAGCCACTTATATAGACACACAGGTGTGTTCTGTTAGGTGTCAGGGAGCTGCACCTAGAACACAGAACAGACACAAACAACAACAACAACACGTAACACCCCCTCCCTTAAGATGACAGCCATACTGGTGTCAATCTAAGGTACATGTGAGAGGGCATCGGCCACAACATTGTCACGCCCCTTTTTGTGCCAGATTTCTATATTGAAGTTCTGGGCCATCAGGGCCCAATGCATGAGCCTTTGATTATGGTTGTACATTCGAGTTAGAAACACCAGAGGGTTGTGGTCTGTAAAAACCATCACCAGCTGTGGAGTTGAGCCAATGTAAGCCTCAAAATGCTGGAGAGCCCAGAGCATTGCTAGGGCTTCTTTTTCAATTGTGCTATACTTAAGTTGGGCTGCAGAGAACTTCTTGGAGAAGTAACACACCGGGTGATCAATGCCAAAGGAATCTTCCTGCAGCAATACAGCACCAGCTCCAGTACCACTCGCCTCAACCTCCAACTTGAATGGCACTGCAAAGTCTGGAGCCGACAGCACTGGGGAGCTACAGAGAAGAGTCTTTACAGCCTGAAATGCCTGCTCGCACTTTGCTTTCCAAATCAAACTCATAGCAGGGCTGAAGAGGTCTGTCAACAGGGAAACAATGGAGGCGAAGTTACGGCAAAACCCTTGGTAGTAACCAGCTAAGCCGAGAAAATGACGCAACTCTCGCTTAGTAGTGGGTACAGGGAAGTTAGTGATAGTGGTTACCTTAGCATCTATTGGACGCACTTGGCCTTGACCAATCTGCTTGCCTAGATGGGTGATTGTAGCCTTAGCAAACTCACATTTGGCAAGGTTCAAGGTGAGAGAAGCATGTTGCAAGCACTGAAACACAGTGGATAGGGTTTCCACATGAGATTGCCAATCAGCAGAGTAGACCACCACATCATCAAGATATGCCTCACAATTGGCCACTCCAGCCAACACTCTCTGCATTAGGTGTTGAAAGGTGGCTGGGGCATTGCACATGCCAAATGCCATGACTGTATACTGCAGGAAACTGTCCAGGGTAACAAATGCAGAAATCTCAGAAGCACGAGCTGTCAAGGGCACTTGCCAGTAGTCCTTGAGCAAGTCTAACTTTGTGACATAGCGAGCAGCTCCAATCCTATCAATGCAGTCTTCCACTCAAGGAAGAGGGAATGAATCTGGCTTGGTAACACCGTTTACTTTCCTGAAATCTGTACAAAAGCGTGGTGTCCCATCAGACTTTGGCACTAACAAACACGGAGAGCTCCAGGAGCTGGAACTGTGAACAGCAATAATAATAATAATCTGTTTAAGATGGTGCCGAGGATGGCTGCCGTGTCTCCAGCTCCCCCCTCAACTTTGCTGTTTTTTTGCACTATTTTGTTATTTAATTCTTCTTTTAAACTATGCAACCTGCTAAAGAGAGCCCTATCATACAATATGATAGGGCTCTACACATCAGGTCGGTGGTGGAAAAAACTTTTTCATCACCACCGCCACCAGCGTACAATGGGGAATCTCCATGGCGGAGCCTACCTGTTGTTGTACCTTAGCAGTGGAGGAGGAAAAGAGGGTCGCGGGCCGGAGTCCTAGTCCGGCTGAGAAAACGTGAAAACCGGCCTCCTCTACCGAGTATTCTTCTGGCTAACGTTCAGTCCCTGGATAACAAGCTGGATGAACTCCGGAGCAGGATGGCGTTTCAACGGGACATTAAAAACTAACGTTTTGGTTTTCACGGAAACTTGGCTCGACCCCTCGATCCCGGACTCCGCCATTGTTCCCGAGGGACTCTCCATTCACCGACAGGACCGGACAATACATTCAGGGAAGAGCAAGGGAGGAGGTGTGGTGAACAACAAGTGGTGCTCAGACGTGGAGATTATTTCTACTGGCTGTTCTCCGGACCTGGAGCACCTCATGATCAGATGCCGGCCTTATTATCTCCCGTGGGAGTTTACATCGGTCGTCATGACAGCAGTGTATGTTCCGCCACACGCCGACACCAACAAGGCCATGGACGAGCTGTATGGAGTTATCAACAGGACAGAGACCTCAAGGCCGGAGGCTGCATTTATTGTAGCCGGGGACTTTAACAACACCAACCTGAGGAAAGTCCTGCTTTCGGATTAACACACGTAAGGCCTCCTGGACCTGACAGCATCACCGGCCAAGCTCTCAAGGTGTGTGCAGACCAGCTGGCAGACGTCTTTGCAGACATTTTCAATATGTCACTGCTCCAGTCTGTAGTCCCCACATGCTTCAAGGAGACCATCATTGTCCCTGTCCCCAAGAGAACCATAATCCTCTGCCTGAATGACTACCGCCCAGTAGCACTCACCTCCACCATCATGAAGTGCTTAGAGCGGTTAGTCAAATCTTTCATCACCTCCTCCCTCCCAGACTCACTGGACCCACTTCAGTTTGCCTACAGGCCCAACAGGTCAACTGAAGATGCCATCGCCCTCACCCACCACACTGCCCTCTCCCACCTGGACCAGAAGGACACATATGTGAGAATGCTGTTCATTGACTACAGCTCAGCGTTCAACACCATCGTGCCCTCCAAGCTCGTCACCAAGCTCAGAAACCTCAGGCTCAACAGCACCCTCTGTGACTGGATCCTGAACTTCCTGACGGGCAGACCCCAGGCTGTGCGGATGGGCAGCACCACATCCTCCACCCTGACTCTCAACACCGGCGCTCCCCAGGGCTGTGTGCTCAGCCCTCTGCTGTACTCCCTGTTCACGCATGACTGTGTGGCCACCCACAGCTCCAACACTATCATCAAATTTGCTGACGACACGACCGTCATCGGCCTGATCACCGGCGACGATGAGACGGCCTACAGAGAGGAAGTGAGAGCCCTGACATCTTGGTGCCAGGACAACAACCTCCATCTCAACGTCAGCAAAACAAAGGAGCTGATCGTGGACTTCAGGAGGAGGCAGAGAGAGGAACACTCCCCCCTCTCCATCAACGGGACTACGGTGGAGAGAGTCAGCAGCTTCAGGTTCCTCAGAGTTCACATCAGCGAGGACCTCACCTGGACTCACCACACTGACTTTATCACGAAATCAGCCAGACGGCGGCTCTTCCTCCGCAGGTTGCGGAGGCTCAACATGGACTCCAGGATCCTCTGCAGCTTCTACAGGTGCACCATAGAGAGCATCCTGACTGGCTGCATCACTGCCTGGTACAGCAGCTGCACTGCCCTCAACCGTAAGGCTCTACAGAGGGTGGTGAAAGCTGCTCTGCACATCACCAGGACAGAGCTGCCATCCATGGAGGACCTCTACACCCAACGGTGTAGGAAGAAGGCCAGCAAGATTATCAAGGACCCCAGTCACCCCAGCCACAGACTGTTCTGTCTGCTGCCATCTGGCCGACGGTTTCGCAGCATTCGAGCCCGAACCACCAGGCTCAGGGACAGCTTCATACCGCAGGCCATAAGACTCTTAAACTCTGTCAACAGTACCACCACTTCTTAAATAATACATTTCACTTCATATGGTATATATTTTTTTCTATTGTATATATTTTGTTGTATATATCTGTTAGTTGTATAATACTAAGTTTATATTACAGTCGATATATTGTTGTATAACTTATATTTTAAGGTTTATTTATTTTATTACTCTTGTTTATTATTTATCTTATATTTTTATTTTATATTTTTATTTCTTAATCTTTTGTTCTTATTGAGTGTCTCCTTCTTGTTTATTTAATATATTTTTTTAGCATTGTTTGAGGAGCCTGGGATTTAAGAATTTCATTGCCAGTGATTCAAGATTCAAGAATTTATTGTCATTACACAACAATTTACATCAGCAATCTTGAATCTTGAAGCAAGGCCATGCTTCTGTAGATACTCAACTTCTTCCTTCCTTCAAACCTAATAAAAAGTAAAACCACCACTGCAACAGTACAACAAAATAGGAGAATTAAATGTGGACTCTTAAACATTAGATCTCTCTCATCTAAAGCTGTTCTAGTGATATCTGATCTAATATCAGATCATACTATTGATTTATTTTGTCTCACTGAAACCTGGCTGTGTCACGATGAATATGTTAGCCTAAATGAATCCACTCCCCCCAGTCACATTAATACTCACATTCCTCGAGGCTCAGGCCGAGGAGGTGGAGTTGCAGCCATCTTCGACTCAAGCCTATTAATCAAACCTAAACCTAAACTAAATTATAACTCGTTCGAAAGCCTTGTTCTTGGCCTTTCACACCCAACCTGGAAAACACTACAGCCAATTCTATTTGTTATACTGTACCAAGCTCCTGGACCGTATTCTGAATTTTTATCTGAATTCTCAGAGTTCTTATCAGGTTTAGTCCTTAAAACAGATAAAATAATTATTGTAGGTGATTTTAATATTCATGTGGATGTAGAAAATGATAGCCTTAGTGCTGCGTTTATCTCATTATTAGACTCAATTGGCTTCTGTCAGAGTGTACATAAACCCACTCATTGTTTTAACCACACCCTCGACCTTGTTCTTCTTTATGGCATTGAAATTGAACATCTCCTTCTGTTGCTTTCTGCAGGTGTTTCTGCCTCTGGAGCTGTAGAGTCTGGATCTATGGTTGCACCTGCTGCCCCCGTGCTCCTGCTCTGCACCCACTGCTGCTATTGCTGTTATTGTTCTTATTATAAGTATTGCTATTATAATATTGCTCTTAGTATTATTTCTGTTGGTGTTATCATCAATACCATTACCACAACTATTGCTTTGCATCTCTGTGTGGAACTGTACTGTGCTGCTGTATGTTCTCTTTCCTCCTGCTCTCTCTCTCCCGCTCCCCCCCTCCCCCCTTCAACCCAACCGGTCGAGGCAGATGACCGCCCACCCAGAGCCTGGTTCTGCTCGAGGGTTTCTACCTGTTCCTTGCCACTGTCGCCTAGTGCTTGCTCATGGTGGGAATTGTTGGGTCTCTGTAAATATAAAGAGTCGGTCTAGACCTGCTCTACTCGAAAAAGTGCCCTGAGATAACTTTGTTATGATATGGCGCTGTATAAATAAAACTGAATTGAACATTTATCGAACATTTGTTATATTGAGGAAAATTATATCGCAATAATTATTGTTTTATCACCCAGCCCTAGTTTAATCACACATAATGTACAGATAAGATGTCTGAATGTAGAAAGGATATGACATGACCAAAAAGATTTGATGCAAACTGTGAAAGAATAGCTTGTGAAAATAGTTACCCAAGTTTGTGTTGACTTTTGTTCTTGTCTTGATCATTAATTTTGTTTAACTTATCATATGCTGATAAGTTAGATAGTGCTTGTTTCATAGGGGAACTAAATTATCCATTTTGCCTGTCTCTGAGCTTATTGTTTTGTCACTATTTGTTGGCAGAAATGGCATGAAATGTTGTTAGTTTTTGTTTAGGAAGTTTAATTTTTATTTCCTTATTGTCTTGTGTTCATTAAAAAAATCTTTTCTAGGGGGCCTCCAGAAACCAGGGGGCCCTGAACAATTGCTTCGCTTAATAGGTAGGGCTGGCTGTGCCAAATACTGGTCATTTTGACCAAAATACTTAGTTTTGCTGGATTTTCTTCACAGAAGCTTGTTTAGAGTGTAAAGATTAATTTTAAGCCTCTCTGGCAGAGAACTGGTCATTTTGACTAAAACACTTAGTTTTTCTTACATTTCTTCACAGAAGCTTGTTTAAAGTGAAAATATTCCATTTAAAGCTTCTCTGACTGAGAACTGGTCACACTGCAAAAAACAGCCCTACTAGAATGAAGCCAAATTTTCTTAAAAATAATCAAATTGTTGTGTATCGAGCAAAACAATCTGTTAGTGGGGTAAACCAATTTTGCTTGGCTAGAATTCTTAAAACTAGCATAACATTCAAGCCACTGAAAGACCATAACGGGCCTTAAAACTAGACAAAATACCAAGTTGTGCTTGGAAAATGTGCTTACATTTAGCAAATGATAGCGCCATTGTCTTGAAATAAGGCTGTATAACCTGGAATTTCCAGTGAAAAAATAGTATATTGTGCTTAAATTAAGTAAGTCTGTCACACCTATGGGCAATTTAGAATTGTCAATTAACTTAACCTCCATGTCTTTGGATGGTGGGAGGAAGCCGCAGTACCTGGAGATAACATGCAGACTCCACTCAGTAAGCCCCAGCCAACCGGTGGGTTCAAACCAAGAACCCTCTTGATGTGAAACAACAGTGCTAAACCCTGCACCACCGTGCCTCCCAGAATAAATAATCCTGACTACGAAAAATGAAGTTGTACTACTAATAGAAATGAGATTGGCTTGCTTGACAGAAATTAATCTCACATTTCTTTTCATTTCTTTATTGTTGACTCAGTATATCCAGAGGCTGCACAGAACAAAGGATTCAAAAACAACATGAAGACCATTTGTGGTCAAGGTGAAAATGAAAATGTAAGACCTATGACAAGATAACAAATGTAACAGTGCTTTAAACCTTATAATAAACAGGGTTCGTACAGCTTTACTGTAAAAGTCGAGCATTTTCAAGATACCTAATCCAAAAATATCCATACTCTCGAAGCGTTTATCATCGCATCTAAACTGTTACTATAAATGCCAGGAGACAACAAACAAATATGGCAATGGGATCATTTCATTTTAAACATTAAAAGATTTTAGATTTACCTGACTGATTGTAGATGAAACACCAGATTATGTTGAAAATAAAGCTTTTTTTTTTCAAGGAGTATATTCGAATTCAATCATGTACCTAACCTTGAAAACATAACGGTTAAAATTAAGCATTTTCCACACTTTCAAGACTGTGCAAACCTTGTTACTTTCAGGAGAGTTACTTGCTGTAACTATTTGAAGATACATTCTAGTAGCTGAGAACTGCAAATTTTGCCCAAAATATTTACTTTTGTAAGATTTTCTTCACAGATGCTTGTTTAAAGTGTGAAGATTCATTTTTAAGCTTTGGCTGAGAACTGCACATTTTGACCATACTTCTTAGTTTTTCTGACATTTCTTCACAGATGCTCGTTTAAAGTGTAAAGATTCATTTTTAAACTTCTCTGACTGAAAACTGCACATTTTTCCCAAAATTCATACTTTTTCTAGCATTTCTTCAGAGAAGAGTGTAAAGATTCATTTTAAACTTCTCTGGCTTCTCTGGCTGAGAACTGCACATTTTGACCACAATAGTTAGTTTTTTTGTCATTTCTTCACAGAAGCTTAATTTCAGTGTAATGATTCAGTTTTAAGTTTCTCTGACTGAAAACTGCACGTTTTGACCAAAATAGTTTTTCTGTTACTTCTAATAATATCAACTGCATTTCTGTCAGAAAGGCTAGTGTATTTATCCCTCAAAGCCAATAATATCAATTGTATTTCTGTCAGAAAGGCATGTGCTGATATCTAATAATATCAACTGTATTTCTGTCAGAATGGCTAGTCTATTTATCCCTCAAAGCCAATAATATCAAATGTATTTCTGTCAGAAAGGCATGTGCTGATATCTAATAATATCAACTGTATTTCTGTCAGAATGGCTAGTCTATTTATCACTCATAGCTAATAATATCAACTGTATTTCTGTCAGACAGGCTAGTGTATTTATCACTCATAGCTAATAATATCATCTGCATTTCTGTCAGAAAGGCTAGTACTCATATCTAATAATATCAACTGTATTTATGTAAGAAAGGCTAGTGTATTAATTACTCATAATTAATAATATCAACTGCATTTCTGTCAGAGAGGCTAGTGTGTTTATCACTCATAGCTAATATCAACTGTATTTCTGTCCGAAAGACGTGCTCATAACTTATAATATCAAGTGTATTTCTGTCAGAAAGGCATGTGCTCGTAGCTAATAATATCAACTGCAGTTCTGTCAGAAAGGCTAGTGTAGTTATCACTCATAGCTAATAATATCAGCTGCATTTCTGTCAGAAAGGCTAATGCATTTATCCCTCAAAGCCAATAATATCAATTGTATTTCAGAAATGCTAGTGCTCATAGCTGATAATATCAAGTGTCTGTCAGAAAGGCTAGTGGTCATAGCTGATAATATCAATTGTATTTCTGTCATAAAGGCATGTGCTCGTAGCTACTAATAAAGTGTATTTCTGTCAGAAAGGCTAGTGTATTTATTACTCATAACTAATAATATCAACTGTATTTCTGTCAGAAAGGTATGAGCTCATAGCTAATAATATCATCTGCATATCTGTCAGAAAGGCATGTGCTTGTAGTTAATAATACCATCTGCATTTCTGTCAGAGAGGCTAGTACTCATATCTAATAATATCAACTGTCATTCTTTTGGAAAGGCTAGTAAATTTATCATTCCTAGCTAATAATATCATCTGTATTTCTGTCAGAAAGGCTAATGTATTTATCACTCGAATCGAATAATAACTGTATTTTTGTTAGAAAGGCAAGTGTATTCATCACTCATAGCTAATAATATCAACTGCCTTTCTGTCAGAAAGGCTAGTGTAGTTATCACTCATAGCTAATAATATCATATAATAACCCTAACCCTTATTCCTGCCATCTGATTGGCTCTTTTATTCCAATAATGCTTTTTTAATCCTGGCTTCTGATTGGCTCTTTTATGCCTGCAACATGATTGGCTGTTTTATTCCTGGTTTCTGATTGGCTCTTTTACTCCTGGCTTCTGATTGGCTCTTTTAATCCTGGCTAATGATTGGCTCTTTCCTTACTGTGACGTGATTGGTTATTTTAATCCTGGCTTCTGATTGGCTCTTTTATTCCTGCGATGTGATTGGCTCTTTTAATCCTGGCTTCTGATTGGCTCTTTTAATCCTGGTTTTCAATTGGCTCTTTTATTCCTGGCTTCTGATTCGTTCTTTAAATCTTGGCTTCTAATTGTCCCTTTTATTCCTGGCCTCTTATTGGCTTTTTTTATTCTGGCTTCTGATTGGCTCTTATAAACCTGGGACATGATTGGCTCTCTGATTCCTACCTGTTGACTGGCTCTTTTATTTCTGACTTCTGATTGTCTCTTTTATTCCTGCAACATGATTGTGTCTTTTATTCCTTGCGACTGATTGGCTCTTTTATTTCTGACTTCTGATTGATCCATCCACAGACTAATGGCCAGGCCGAGCAGGCTAACCAGGACGTGGAGGCTGCTCTTCGGTGCGTCGCCGCTGCCAACCCCGGTTGGCTCTTTTATTCCTACAATGTGATTGGTTCTTTTATTCCTGCCTTCCTATTGGCTCTTTTATTCCTGGTTTTTGATTCGCTCTTTTAATACTTGCTTCTGATTGGCTCTTTTATTCCTGGCTTCTGATTCATTCTTTTAATCCTGGCTTCTAATTGGCTCTTTTAACTCTGGCTTTTGATTGGCTATTTTAATCTGGGCTTCTGATTTTCTCTTTTATGACTTTGACATGATTCGTTCTTTTAATCCTGCAACATAATTGGCTCTCTGATTCCTAGATCTTGATTGGCTTTTTTATTTCTGACTTCTGATTGGTTCTTTTAATCCTGGCTTCTGATTGGTTCTTTTAATCCTGGCTTCTGATTGGTTCTTTTAATCCTGGCTTCTGATTGGCTCTTTTATGCCTACAACATGATGTTATGGGCAAGTCAAAAGGGACCCCAAACAGTAGAACACGAAACACTGGCGTATGGAAAGTCACAGCAGTTTATTGTAGTAAGGTAGTGTTTTTGGAAGGAGGCTTGGAGACGGAGAGGCAGGCAAGGCAGTTGAACCAGGAGATAACCCCGTAGGTCTGGAAGTGAGGACAGGCAGGACAGGCGGTGGGAAACCGGGAGGGAGGACTGGCTGGGCAGGCTGGCGGCTGGGTAGTGGCAGTGTCTACAATCCAAGAGAACAGAAGTCAAAAAATGAACAAACTCACAAAACGTACTCAGACGACAAAAGTGGCTTGACACATTACCGCACTGGCAAACGGAACGATCTGGTGAAGACTGGAGAGTAGAGCCGGGTATATAAGTGCTGCAGGGATGATTAGGTGATGAGCCACAGCCGCGCAGGTGGATGATTAGGAGCAGGAATCTCACAGCCAAGCCCAGCCACAGACACACACACAACACAGAGAACCAGGAACACAGGGGAGAGGGAAAACAAGACAACAAGAGGAAGGGAGAGAGAGACACAGCCCTAGCCATAACAGCCTACCTTTTGGCTCTTTTATTCCTGGCTTCTGATTGGCATTTTTAATCCTGGCTTCTGATTGGCTGTTTTAATCCCTGCCACTGATTTGCTCTTTCATTACTGTGACATGATTGGTTCTTTTTATCCTGGCTTCTGATTGGCTCTTTTATTCCTATGACGTAATTTGCTCTTTATATTCCTGCATAAGAGGTCCGAGGCATTCGAGCCTCAGAGTGGTGTGGACGGTGTGAGGACATCGTGGGACCACAGATCGTTGGAGATCGCTGGATCGGACTCCAGCCTGCACTTGAGGACCCTGAAGGATCGGCAACAACTTTTAAAGAGCGACTACAGACGAGGAACCGGACTGTTGCTGACAAATTGGATTGCAGGGAGCCTCAGCTCTCCCTGCCATCAGAGGAGAGGAGCGCTTTGGGACTTTGGGACTTTGTACTGAGTTCTGGATTTTCATTGAAGACTCTTCACCTCGGCAGGAGGAATTAGGTTTGCAATGGCTGGCTAGCCTCCCTTCTCCTACTTAGAAAAATTTGATTATCAGAATCAGTAAGGACAAGAGAGTAAGGATCTTTTTGATTATTTTTATGATTGATTTTTTGATTTGATTAATCTGCTGCTTAGCCCCTGCTTAATTCCTGCAATAAATACTTAAATTGGATTTAAAGTAAATTGTTACTCATTATTATTGAACTTCTCAAGATAGTAAAAAGTTAAGTCTATAGAATAGACCCTGAGGGCTTAGAATACAAGCCATCAAACCTTTTCCTAGTGTAATATATGCTCCTTGCATGTTACATTAAATACATCATTTGAGGTTTAAATTGTTACTTTGTCTAATAGCAAAATCTTGTAATATAGAATTTAATTTTGTCAGTAATGTTACCTTTATTTGATAGTTGTAAGCTGTACATATTTGTGTTATTTTCGTATTTTTATGATGATTATTTTATATTTCATATTTATTACTAAGCTACACAGTATCCATGGTAACAATGCAGTTATAAAGTCCATCACCAGGGGAACAAGTCAGACCGGGCTTGTATCCCCCAGGTGAGTGGTTGACTGTTAAATGAAAACCTGTTAATATTAATGTATAGCCTATCAGAGAGAGAGACGGTAACTAAATTGACATCCAGAGTAATTATCTATGTGTACTAATTTATCTGTATCGGTAGTGTCTTTGTGTAATGTGTAATTTTTAAGAAGTCATGGACCGTTGGCTCTATAATTTGTCAGTTAATGTTTATTTAGATTGGCTACAGAAATCATTCATTAGTATTGTAAGCTTTGTTTATGATTTTCTTTTATACTGAATAGTTTTACTGAGACCGGGCTTGTATCCTCCAGATACCGAAGTGCTTGTAAGCAATAAATCATCTGTGAATCAACATTGGAGTTGTTTGTGTCTCAGCATTGGAGTTAACTACTGTAGCTGTGAGCCGTTAGTCCATCAACATCACAAAACACAACGCAGAGACTATTGGCTGTTATCACTATCAGCGATATAAGAAATGTATTTGTTGTTTTATAAACTGTAATCAAGCGTAGATAGACCCTGGTTACACAAGGTGATTGCCTCTTTTATTTCTGCCTTCTTATTGACTCTTTTATTCCTGGCTTCTGAGTGGCTCTTATAAACCTGCAACATGATTGGTTCTTTTATTCCTGCAACGTGATTGTCTCTTTTATTCCTGCCTTCTGATTGGCTCAATTATTCCTGGCTTCTAATTGGTTCTTTTAATCCTGGCATCTTATTGGTTCTTTTATTCCTGACTATTGATTGGCTATTTCATTACTGGGACGTGATTAGTTCTTTTAATTCTGCCTTCTTTTTGGCTCTTTTAATCCTGGTTTCTTATTGGCTCTTTTATTCCTGCCTTCTGATTGGCTCTTTTCATCCTGGCTTTTGATTGGCCCTTTTATTCCTGCCTTCTGATTGGCTCTTTTATTCCAATAATGTTTTTTTTAATCCTGGCTTCTGATTGGCTCTTTTATTCCTGGTTTCTGATTGGCTTTTTTAATCCTGGCTTCTGATTGGCTGTTTTAATCCTGGCTTCTGATTGGCTCTTTTATTCCTGGTTTCTGATTGGCTTTTTTAATCCTGGCTCCTGATTGGCTGTTTTAATCCTGGTTTCCGATTGGCTCTTTTTTCCCTGCAAGGTGATTGGTTCTTTTATTTCTGCCTTCCTATTGGCTGTTTTATTCCTGGCTTTTGATTGGCTCTTGTAATACTTGCTTCTGATTGGTTCTTTTAATCCTGGATTCTGATTGGCTCTTGTATTCCTGCAACATTATTGGCTCTTTTATTCCTGACTTCTGATTGGCTCTTTTTTACTGGCTTCTGATTGACTCTTTTATCCCTGCCTTCTGATTGGCTGTTTTAGTCCTGGTTTGTGATTGGCTCTTTTAATCCTGTATCTTGATTGGCTCTTTAAATCTTGGCTTCTGATTGGCTCTTTTAATCTTGACTTCTGAATGGCTCTTATTCCTGCAACTTGATTGGCTTTTTTATTTCTAGAACATGATTGACGTTTTTATTTCTGGCCTTTAATTCCTGCAACATGATTGGCTCTCTGATTCCTAGCTGTTGATTGGCTTTTGTAATCCTGGCTTCTGACTGTGTCATTTAACCCTGCCTTCTGATTGGCTCTTTCATTCCTGGCTTTTGAGTGGTTCTTTTATTTCTGACTTCTGATTGACTCTTTTAATCCTGTCTTCTGATTGGCTCTTCTTCTGCTTCTTCTTCTCCGTCTTCTTCTTGTTTAATAGTAGGTGACAAATAGCATTTGAATTGCATTAGCGGCCCCCTGTCCTGGTGTATGGGTGATTTAATTATATCGAACATTTATCAAACATTTATTACATTGAGGAAAATTATGTTGCTATAATTATCGTTTTATCGCCCAGCCCCAGTTTGATCACACATAATGTACAAATAAGATGTCCTAATGTAGAAAGGATATGACATGACCAAAAAGATTTCAGGCAAACTCTGGAAGAATAGCCCATGAAAATAGTTATGCAAGTGTGTGCTGACTTTCGTTCTTGTCATGATCATTAATTTTGTTTAACTTATCACATCTCGGAGCTTATTGTTTTGTCACCAAAATAGTTCATTTTTCTGTTTCTTCCACACAGAAGCGACGCTTAAGCTTTCCTGAGTGAGAACTGCACATTTTGAGAAATTTTGTTAATTTGTCTCTTTCTTATACAGAAGCTTGCTTTCAGTGTAATGATTCACTTTTAAGCCTTTCTGAGTGAGAACTGCACATTTGGACAAATTATGTCAATTGGAAGAATAGCCCATGAAAATAGTTATGCAAGTGTGTGCTGACTTTCGTTCTTGTCATGATCATTAATTTTGTTTAACTTATCACATCTCGGAGCTTATTGTTTTGTCACCAAAATAGTTCATTTTTCTGTTTCTTCCACACAGAAGCGACGCTTAAGCTTTCCTGAGTGAGAACTGCACATTTTGAGAAATTTTGTTAATTTGTCTCTTTCTTATACAGAAGCTTGCTTTCAGTGTAATGATTCACTTTTAAGCCTTTCTGAGTGAGAACTGCACATTTGGACAAATTATGTCAATTTTTCTGTTTCTTCCTCAGAAACTTGCTTTCAGTGTAATGATTCACTTTTAAGCCTTTCTGAGTGAGAACTGCACATTTGGACAAATTATGTCAATTTTTCTGTTTCTTCCTCAGAAACTTGCTTTCAGTGTAATGATTCACTTTTAAGCCTTTCTGAGTGAGAACTGCACATTTGGACAAATTATGTCAATTTTTCTGTTTCTTCCTCAGAAACTTGCTTTCAGTGTAATGATTCACTTTTAAGCCTTTCTGAGTGAGAACTGCACATTTGGACAAATTATGTCAATTTTTCTGTTTCTTCCTCAGAAACTTGCTTTCAGTGTAATGATTCACTTTTAAGCTTTTCTGAGTGAGAACTGCGCATTTTGACAAATTTTGTTAATTTTTCTGTTTCTTCCACAGAAGCTTGCTTTCAGTGTAATGATTCACTTTTAAGCTTTTCTGAGTGAAAACTGCACATTTTGACAAATTTTGTTAATTTGAACTGCACATTTTGACAAATGTACTTAGTTTTTCTATTACTTTTTAACAGAAGCTTGCGTTCAGTGTAATCACTCACTTTTAAGCTTTTGTGAGTGAGAATTGCACATTTTGAAAAATGTGCAATTCTCATTGCACTGAAAGTAAGCTTCTGTGTGGAAGAAACAGAAAAATGAACTATTTTGGTAATTTTATGCATTTCTCAGAAAGAGACGCTTAAGCTTTCCTGAGTGAGAACTGCACATTTTGAGAAATATTGTTAATTTTTCTGTTTCTTCTACACATAAGCTTGCTTTCAGTGCAATGATTCACTTTTAAGCTGTTCTGAGTGAGAACTGCACATTTTGACAAATATACTTAGTTTTTCTTTTACTTTTTAAGAGAAACTTGCTTTCAGTGTAATGATTCACTTTTAAGCTTTTCTGAGTGAGAACTGCACATTTTGACAAATTTTGTTAATTTTTCTGTTTCTTACACAGTAGCTTGCTTTCAGTGTAATGATTCACTTTTAAGCTTTTCTGAGTGAGAACTGCACATTTTGACAAATTTTGTTAATTTTTCTGTTTCACTGAAAGTGATTTCACAGTTTGTGGATAGGTAGGCACTCTAGATACCCAAATGTAAGTGCAAAAACACTGAAAAAGTGAGTTTTCCATGATATGTCCACTTTAAGCGACTTGGGTTGCTTGGCTTCTGGAACCGGTCTCCACAGTGGGAGGGGCTAGGAAGTGATACGTCAACATCAACAACGAGTGTAAAGCACAAGATAACAACTGCCTTTAGCTCAACACCAATGCTTCACACAAAGTTCAAGCAGTTAAAGGTTGGGTAGGCAGTTTTCTTTTGGCGTCATTGGGTAAAAATGCCATATTAACCGTGCAGCATATTGTAATTCAAGTGGTCTGAGAGCAGTCCTCTACTTCAGCCCCCCCACTTGGCTCTGTTTTCAGGCTTCAGAAAGTCTAGCCCGCGACGGTAGACTAGCCAATCACATGTTAATTCAGAGAAACTGTGCATTTGTATTGGCTTAGCTACAAGAGCAGATGTTTGTGCATGTCCCTTCAGACGGTGAAAGCCTGATTGAATGGCAGAAAATCCTGAAACTTGTGATAAATTTCCAATACCTCCTTTGCCTACAGCGGTGTATAGTACAAAACAACACGTCCCGACTCCACATGGAGCTTCAGGCTCATTACGTTCAATGCCATGCCGCTCGTAACAAAGAGGGGCAAAGAGGCATGATGACAAACACTGGGGAATAACTTTTGACGGGGGACAGTGGTGTGTGTGTACTAGCCTCTCATCCCGCTGCTGGACAGCGTTGCAGCTGCCTCTGAAGCCTGGGGCTCTGCTCTGCGGCCACAAAGCGCTGTAGGGGCGTCTTTGAGAAAACAAGTTGCTAAGCCCCTCCCACCTTATAGGGCTTGCTCTCCACGGCGTGAGCCTCACTATTCAGGCGCTTAACTCTAGCGTGTAGAAACAAATACAGCTTGCATTATGTTTAAACTGCCGATCGCTATTCCAGCTGATCTCTGTCTCTGCTTGGTAACCATAGCAACAGTTCAATGCGTCCGTTTCCTCTATTCAATGTCTGACACACCTACTAAACTCTTTTTATTACTTGATCACCATGAGTGTGTATATAACGTATAAAGTTTGTCAATGAGCCTCACGCGGGCGTACCATTCATATAGCGGTATTAGTCTCACAGAGCAGCACGAAATACTTGGGCCAAATGGATACAAATTGAAGTAGAGATATGATACTCAACTTCAGCTATCAGAAATATTTATATATTTATATTAAATAACAAAATTTAACTAGAATTAAATTCACCTCGAGGCACCACCCTTGAAAAAGGAAAAAAGATGGCCAATTAATTCAGTCTCAGTCTTAAGGTTTGCTACAGAGTTCTTGACTTGTGTACAGTGACCTTAATACTTAATACACACAAACCACATAATAATCAAGTTCTTTATAAATGAAAAATGTATTAAAGTACTAACTACGTACAAAACTATAACTACCAGACATACAAATGAATGAATAAATGCAACCATGAATGAATACAATTAACACAGCAATGGAAAATTAATAAATGCATGAATTAAATTATTAATATAATAGCAGACAATGAATGCATGAAATGAGGACCATTATATACTGGATGATGCAGTGAATGATTATTTTGGCAAGGTGTGTTAACTTGTGTAAACACAAGAAACCACTAAGTTGATGGAACTTTAATATTGACCAGTGAAATCACCTTAATGCATCATTCAGCAGCTGGGAGGTTATTAGGAAGCAGAGTGAAATACTTTACGATTCTTTATCATGATTATATTGAAGAGAGATCCTATTCTTGATCTAATGCTAGATCTAATACTTTAGGTAATCTATAGCATCAACCCTAATATCACAGGAAAAGTAAATTTCACCTGGTGGTTCAGATAGCCAGGGGAGAAGTTGCTCTGGAAGAGAGTAAGAGACATTTCTCTTGGGGGCAAATTCTGGAGCTTTCAGGGCCTCCTCAGGTGTGCTTGTCCCCACGTGGCAACTTGTCCTGAGCCGCTGGTCCTAGGCATTTTCACAAAACACAACGACATTTCAGATTACAGAAAGGGGGGGACAACACTTCTTGTTTGTGACTGGACCGAACCCAAGTCAATTCAGAGTTGCGGTGCTAGGTTGGATTAACTGGAGAAACTGTTGAGAACGTTGCAGGGAAAAGTTGCAGTAGTGTGATCTGGCCCGTTTCAACTCGACTCAAGCTTCAAAAATCACAAAGCATTACTTATTTACTTTTATTAATCAGAGCATTCACAATATTCACTCAAACTCAGCAGGGGGAGGTGCGTAGAAACAGCTTTTTACGGTTTGCAGCTCTCTCTCTCTCTCTGTCTGTCTGTCTCTCTCTCTCTCTCTCTCTCTTTTGTTGACTGTCCCTTCACTTCACTGTCATTTCCCTTCTGTCTGTGGATTGCTACAATGGGGGGACATGGAATTAGGGCCGAAAGTTCTATTTACAACCACAAACCAACTACTATTACTACTTGCAATGCACCAGTCTGCAACATTCTGAAACTTGCCAGTTTACGTAATGGTGTATCATTTCCATAGCAACAACTCTCTGTGCTTCCTGTCGGCTTTTCAGGCTTTTTTGTAGCTGGACATAATTTGTAGCGTCTTAAGGCCAGTTCAGACCAAAGATTCGCGATGAGACGAAACCGTTTTAGAATGTCGCAGGGAAAAGTTGCAGCGGTGTAAACTGGCCCGTCTCAGCTCGACTCAAGCCGGTTGATGCCGTTGCCTACGACTCAGCTTGTCAAATCGCCAGCGGTTGGTTTTAGAACGTAAGGCACGTCACTTGTTTCAACAGCCAATCAGCTCGTAGCAAAGTCAGCTGGTCGTTACAAACTGTCAGCTGGTGTAGAGTGTAGATGGTAGAGTATAGCCTACTTTCTTTATTACACAGATTATTAATACAGTAATGAAATAATGTACTAAATGACTAATGGAAGAGCAAGAGCAAGAAAAATAGAGTAGTGTACAGTTGTTATGGCAGAGTCAGGAGGATACTTTTAATTTTGTTTAATTGTTGAAACTGCCCTCTTTTCTCTTGTAAAACAGTCAATCATGTAACTTCTTTTATGGCTTTAGCTCACCTGTCACCAAGAAGTGCAGCGTTATCATCAGCTGTTCCCCTGGTGAAATGCTGTCTCAATAGTTAGTGTTTCTCTGCTGATTAGAGGTGACACCAACTCCTCTAAACGACAGAACTGCTCCGGGAATAGACGGGAGAAACCGACAAAAGAGGGGAGATCTCCTGTCTCAAGTTCACAGCATAAATTTGCATAAGTCCCCTGGGTATGCCGTTGAAGCACCCATGGACAGCTCCAAATTCTCGATCCTCTCATTTTTTAATGTTTTCGCCATTTCATCAATACTAAAAATGCAACTGTAGCAAGCAACTCACTATCACTATCGTCATTCATATTTTAAGACACTACAAATTATATTCAGCTGCAAAAAACGCCTGCAAAGCCAGCAGTTAGAACGGAAGTAAAAAGAGTTGTTGCTATGGAAACGATACACCGTCTCATCCAGTTGCTTTGGTGTAAACTGGCAGGTTTCAGAATGTTGCAGACCGGTGCGTTGCAAGTTTCAACTCGTCTCATCGCGAATCTTTGGTCTGAACTGGCCTTTAAAGTATGAATGAGGATAATGATAGTGAGTTATTTGCTACAGCTGCATTTCTAGTATTGATAAACGGCGAAAACATTAAAAAACAAGCGGGTCTAGATGACCAGCTGGCTTCTCTATGAGTTGATTGGCTGTTGAAACAAGTGATGTGCCTTATGTTTTTTAATTCAATTCAGTTCAATTCAGTTTTATTTATATAGCGCCATATATTTACAGAGACCCAACAGTTCCCACCATGAGCAAGCACTATGCGACAGTGGCAAGGAAAAACTCCCTTTTAACAGGTAGAAACCTCGAGCAGAACCAGGCTCTAGGTGGGCGGTCATCTGCCTCGACCGGTTGGGTTGAAGGGGGAGGGGGGGAGCGGGAGAGAGAGAGCAGGAGGAAAGAGAACATTCAGCAGCACAATACAGTTCCACACAGAGATGCAACGCAATGGCCGTGGCAATGGCATGGATGTCAACACCAACAGAAACAACATTACAGCAGCAATACTAATAATAATAGCAACAGCAACTGCAGCAGCGGGTACAGAGGAGGAGCACGGGGGCAGCAGGTGGCTGCAACCATAGATCCAGACTCTACAGCTCCGGAGGCAGAAACACCTGCAGAAAGCAACAGAAGGAGAGAGAAAGGGGAGAGAAAGCACACAACTACAGGAAGAAGTTGAATTAGTAACAAGCATTGATGGGATATGAGGGCGTACAGATGTAGAGGAAGAGGAGGAGAGAGGAGCTCAGTGCATCATAGGAAGTCTCCCGGCAGTCTAGGCCTATAGCAGCATAACTAAGGGGTGGCTCAGGGCTCACCTGAGTCAGCCCTACTATAAGCTTTATCAAAGAGGAAAGTCTTAAGCCTACTCTTAAATGTGAGGAGGTTGCCTGCCTCCCGTACACAAACTGGGATCTGGTTCCACAGGAGAGGAGCCTGATAGCTGAAGGCTCTGGCTCCCATTCTACTTTTAGAGACTCTAGGAACCACAAGGAACCCTGCATTCTGGGAGCGCAGTGCTCTAGTGGGGTAATAGGGTACTATGAGCTCTTTAAGATATGATGGTGCCTGACCATTTAGGGCTTTGAAGGTGAGGAGAAGGATTTTAAATTCTATTCTGGATTTTACAGGGAGCCAGTGAAGAGAAGCTAATATTGGAGAGATATGATCTCTTTTCCTGGTTCTTGTCAGTACACGTGCTGCAGCATTCTGGATCAACTGGAGAGTCTTAAGGGACTTATTGGGGCAGCCTGATAGTAGAGAGTTGCAATAATCCAGCCTAGACGTAACAAATGCATGGACTAGTTTTTCTGCATTTTATTTAGACAGGATGTGCATGATTTTTGCAATGTTATGTAGGTGAAAAAAGGCAGTCCTTGAAGTTTGTTTTATGTGGGAGTTAAAGGACATATCCTGATCAAAGATAACTCCAAGATTCCTTACGGTGTCACTGGAGGCCAGGGCAATGCCATCTAGACAAACTATATCTCTAGATAATGTGTTTCGAACTTGTTCAGGGCCAAGTACAATAACTTCAGTTTAACATCAGAAAATTGCAGGTCATCCAGGTTTTTATGTCCTTAAGGCATGCTTGAAGTTTAGCTAATTGATTGGTTTCATCTGACTATCATCTGCATAACAATGAAAATTTATGGAGTGCTTCCTAATAATATTGCCCAAAGGAAGCATATATGAGGTGAATAGAATTGGTCCAAGCACAGAACCTTGTGGAACTCCGTGACTAACTTTGGCATGCATGGAGGATTCATCGTTAACATGTACAAACTGATATCGATCTGATAAATAGGATTTAAACCAGCTTAGTGCAGTGCCTTTAATGCCAATTAAATGTTCTAGTCTCTGTAATAGAATGTGATGGTCAATGGTATCGAATGCGGCACTAAGATCTAACAAGACAAGTACAGAGACAAGTCCTTTGTCGATGCAATTAGAAGGTCATTTGTAACTTTCACCAGTGCTGTCTCTGTGCTATGATGCACTCTAAATCCTGACTGAAAATACCCAAATAGCTTATTGTTGTGTAGAAAGTCACACAACTGATTGGCAACTGCTTTCTCAAGGATCTTAGAGAGAAAAGGAGGGTTAGATATAGGTCTATAATTTGACAAAACCCCTGGATCAAGAGTGGGCTTTTTAAGAAGAGTTTTAATTACAGCTACTTTAAAGGACTGTGGCACATAGCCTTTTAATAAGGACAGATTGATCATATCTAGTAAAGAAATGCTAACTAAGGGTAAAACTTCTTTAAGCAGCCTAGTTGGGATGGGGTCTAAGAGACACGTTGATGGTTTAGATGAGGAAATCATGGAAATTAGTTGACTATGGTTGATGGGAGAAAAGCAGTCTAAATGTACATCAGGTTTTACAGTTGTTTCTAAGGTTCCTGTGTTTGAAGATAAGTCAGTACCAACTTAGGGCAGGAGGTGCTGAATTTTGTCTCTAATAGTTAGAATTTTATCATTAAAGAAGCTCATAAAGTCATTACTACTGAGGTCTATAGGAATACATGGCTCAACAGAGCTGTGACTCTCTGTCAGCCTGGCTACAGTGCTGAACAGAAACCTGGTGTTGTTCTTATTTTCCTCCATGAATGATGAGTAGTAGGCTGCTCTAGCATTATGGAGGGCCTTCCTATAAATTTTAAGACTATCTTGCCAGGCTAAACGTGATTCTTCCAGATTGGTGGAACGCCATTTCCTTTCAAGTTTTCGCGATGTTTGCTTTAATTTGCGGGTTTGCGGGTTATACCATGGAGCTAACCTCCTCTGTTTTATTATTTTCTTTTTTAGAGGGGCGATAGAGTCGAGTGTTATTCGCAGTGAGCCTGCAGCACTATTAACAAGATGATCAATTTGGGAGGGACTAAAGTTAGCATAGAAGTCATCTGTTATATTGAGACATGGAACTGAATTAAATGCCGATGGAATCACTTCCTTAAATTTAGCTACAGCACTATCAGATAGACATCTAGTGTAGGAATGTTTACCTAATGGAGTGTAGTCCAGTAATAGGAATTAAGTTATTAAATAATGGTCTGATAAAAAAGGATTCTGTTAGATGTTCAATTTCTATGCCATAGACAAGAACAAGGTCGAGGGTGTGGTTAAAACAGTGAGTGGGTTTACAGTCTGACAGAAGCCAATCGAATCTAATAATGAGAAAAACGCAGCACTAAGGCTATCATTTCCTACATCCACATGATGTAGGAAATGATCCTTCAGTGACAGGTTGCTTCACCCGCGGTGTCTCACGGAGAGATACCGCAGGTCCTTCCTTCCTGCAGCGGTCAGACTGTACAACCACCATGGACCCTGGTAGACCACTACACGAACTGTTACCTCACCTCGTGCAATAATAACACTTATGTGCAATATATACACTACCACACACTTTATTCACCATATACACTTCATATACTTTATGGATGTGTACCTACCGTGCTCTTACTTATTATTTAATAATTTTAATTATTTTTCTATTTATATCCCTATTTATCTTTTATTCTACCTCTTATCTGCGCTGTAACAATGTAAATTTCTCCACTGTGAGACTATTAAAGGATTTCTGATTCTGATTCTGATTTTTACCAAAACCCTGCAACTGTGCACAGTAAAATCAGCAGTGTTAATTTAACACTTAAAGAGTCAATTTTAACACTAAGTCAGTGAACATATGGTCCTAATCTACAGAGTGTAAAAGTAACACTGAACATAGTGTTGAATTTTCAGAGTCAATTCAACTCTGGTAAGAGTTAATATTTTACACTACACCACACTGAGAAGTGTTAATCAAGTTTTACACTATGAGGGAAATAACACCCATAGTGTTATTTACATTTGACACTAAGAGTTTAAGTGTTAATCAGAATTTACTCTTCATTAATTCCCTCTTCATGAGTGTTAAACATACTTAACACTAAGTGTTAATTAAGAAATTACTCCCAACACAGTGTTGATTTTTAATTGACTCCTGCCAGTGTTAAACATAATTTACTCGTGTATTTACTCCCTATAAGTGTTATTCTTACCCAACATCTTGTTGATTTTTAATGGACTTTTAATAAAATGTACTCTTCAATAGAATTACTTCTTAGTGTTTTGCAATTTTCTACTTTACCATGTCCAGCTAACACTTAAAACAAGTAAAACTTAAAATATTTGCAGGGTGAAAAAAACAACAAACAACATTATATCCATGTCTTAATACCAATTTATTAAAAATAACACTGACCCTCAAGGTTTAGTTTACAATTCAAGGTTTTGTGACGAAACCGTGACAGCTCCCTTATCACATGCTACATAATTAAACTTCAATTTCAGTTTAAAAGATGAAAAAAAAAAACCCACATTGTTCTTAAAAGACATGGTACATTTAAAATGGTAAAATCTTAACCATTTCTTTTAACACTGAAAAATGTGTTTAAAGTGCATTTCAGAGGATGCACACATCAGAGGATAATTCCAGCCATCTTCAACCTAGAACAAACTTCGCCATCATCTGGAATCTACTGATTGATTCTAATCAAAATCTTATCAAATGGGCCACTGAGTGAGTTGTGATGTGAGTGTGTGCCTGCCTTCGTTTGTGTTGACTTTAACAGCTGGCCAAGTTCTGAATTTTTTTCCCAATGTTGAGACATGACTTTACAAGGTCTGACTATCTGTTACCTCCATACATTGTACTGCTGCTGGAAAAACACCAGCCAACTCAAGTGCCAAAAAATAAAATTCACTTAATGGTAGGGTTACATAAAATGTTGTATCTGTAACTGTGTTTTAATTCCAAATTGGAATGTAGAAAGATTTACTATCCGACACAGATTAGTGGGCTTTCTATTCCACCAGGTGTTCAAATTACATTTTTAAAAAAGGAGAGATTCGCAGATTTTCATCCTCATCTCAAATGATCCACACACTATATCCCTAATGCGGATAGATTGAGATAAGGTTGAATATCTGCAAATCTGTCCTTTTCCTTTAAGAAAAGTGACAGCCCTAGTGGCTGAATTGTGAAGATCTTGGTTGGAATCTATCAGTATGGTGCCAGATGATAGAAAATTGTCTTTAGGTTGAATAACAATAACTATCCTTTTTAACCATCGCTAAAATGCAACAAACCACCCTTAGTAAAATACAATTGACAATTGAAAAATTATCAGCTGTGTTGAAATATTGCAGAGAGTTCAATAAACATGAACGCTTGACACCATATACATGAGGTAGTTGTGGATTTGTTTGTATAGTATGGCAATGTTCTGCATGCATGTCTTTTGTTCGTAATATCACACTTTCTTCATCTTCACAGAACACAGTTTGAAAATCACTTTTCTCTAGGACACAAAAACGACAGCAATTCCGAGCACTGAACGATTCCACAAACCCAAACAGTCCATGTATACCAAGATTATCCCCAGTGACTTGCACAATGCTGCCATGAACAGGACTTTTGAACATGGGAACTTTAATCCCGTCGGTTTCAAGCACTTTCAGGT
>VMKM01002654.1:0-61953 GCA_008360985.2 Macquaria ambigua | reverse complement strand
TACACACTGAAGTACACACTGCAGTACACTGCAGTACATTACAGTACACACTGAAGTACACACTGCAGTACATTACAGTACACACTGCAGTACATTACAGTACACACTGAAGTACATTACAGTACACACTGAAGTACACACTGCAGTACATTACAGTACACACTGCAGTACATTACAGTACACACTGCAGTACACACTGCAGTACATTACAGTACACACTGCAGTACATTACAGTACACACTGCAGTACACACTGCAGTACATTACAGTACACACTGCAGTACATTACAGTACACACTGCAGTACACTGCAGTACATTACAGTACAAACTGCAGTACACTGCAGTACATTACAGTACACACTAAAGTACACACTGCAGTACACTGCAGTACATTACAGTACACACTGAAGTACACACTGCAGTACATTACAGTACACACTGCAGTACATTACAGTACACACTGAAGTACATTACAGTACACACTGAAGTACACACTGCAGTACATTACAGTACACACTGCAGTACATTACAGTACACACTGAAGTACATTACAGTACACACTGAAGTACACACTGCAGTACATTACAGTACACACTGCAGTACACTACAGTACACACTGAAGTACACACTGCAGTACATTACAGTACACACTGCAGTACATTACAGTACACACTGCAGTACATTACAGTACACACTGCAGTACACACTGCAGTACATTACAGTACACACTGCAGTACATTACAGTACACACTGCAGTACACACTGCAGTACATTACAGTACACACTGCAGTACATTACAGTACACACTGCAGTACACACTGCAGTACATTACAGTACACACTGCAGTGTATCTTCTGGCTACACTGGAAGCCCTGAAACGTTGGCCGTCGCCCCCAGAGGCTAACT
Source organism: Macquaria ambigua (assembly GCA_008360985.2). Taxonomy (NCBI): domain Eukaryota; kingdom Metazoa; phylum Chordata; class Actinopteri; order Centrarchiformes; family Percichthyidae; genus Macquaria; species Macquaria ambigua. The sequence continues at coordinate 61,047 of VMKM01002654.1, read as the reverse complement.
TGTGGTCAGACGATTGTAACTTCCCAGAAGTCCCAGGTGACATGAAGCGTTTTGTTTTGTTCAATACAAAGTCAGAAGATTCAGAACCGACCAGAAAATATTCAATATTTAATTTATTTTAATTTTGGCATTAACAAAAGGTCTCAAAACGATTTGATTATCAAAATAGTTGTTGATTGATTTTCTGCGGATGGATTAATTGACTGATCGTTCAGCTCTGTATTCATGTGCCAGTGTGTCGTTATGTGAACCAATCACACCTGTCCTCCGCAGGCGTCAGGTGTGACAGTGAACGATGAGGTCATCAGAGTGTTCAACGACATGAAGGTGAGGAAGTCTTCGACCCAAGACGAGGTGAAGAAGAGGAAGAAGGCGGTGCTGTTCTGTCTGAGCGAGGACAGGAAGAAGATCATCGTGGAGGAGGGGAAGCAGATCCTGGTGGGGGACATCGGGGAGACGGTGGACGACCCCTACGCCTGCTTCGTTAAGCTCCTCCCCCTCAACGACTGCAGATACGGCCTGTACGATGCCACCTACGAGACCAAGGAGTCCAAGAAGGAGGACCTCGTCTTCATCTTCTGGTACAGTACTGATCCGGGACCAGTTTTTGATCAGGGACCAGTCTTTGATCAGGAAGGGTGGGGTGATCAGGGACCAGTCTTTGATCAGGAAGGGTGGGGTGATCAGGGACCGGTCTTTGATCAGGAAGGGTGGGGTGATCAGGGATCAGTCTTTGAAGAAAGTCTTCAGAGTCAGGCTGGGGGGTCCCAAGGGGGTTCCCCTGAGCCTCCCTCTATCCAAGAAACCAGTCGCCTCACCAGTCGCCTCCTGTGTTCTGACTGTTCTCCTGTGTTCTGGTTGTCCTCAGGGCTCCAGAGAATGCTCCACTGAAGAGTAAGATGATCTACGCCAGCTCTAAAGATGCCATCAAAAAGAAGTTTACAGGTGAGTCATCATGTGACCTTCTGGGGTCACCGCAGGCAGTCATCATGTCCTCTCTGTCAGCCACTGATCAATATAGATTATAGATCATTACATATCAGTGAAGGTACTATCAGTGAGCAGTTGCCGCCGCCTCCATTGCTTTTAATGTAAACATGATGGAGTTGTGAACGCGCACGGTGTGTAACCATGGCAACTACAGAGGGAAACGATACAGGAGCTGATTTGACCTCTTGACAATAAACAAGGTTTATGATAATTGAGTGATAATTTGAACCATTTCCTGTATTTAAGCCACGGGAGGTCGCAGGTAGCCGGGCTGAAAGCACCTGAACTGGTGAAATGGATGAAAGCCGTGAGTGTGGCTGGTTCATATCAGCTGTTAATGAACACTGCTGAAGTTTGTAACGAGACGCAGGAAGTCAGCTGTCTGACGCACCTGGAACATCTGTCAGGTTCTATTTCTTCTCTGTCAAGCTCAGGTGTGATCGGTGGTTTGTTCAGGTGTGTGTCGTCTGTCCCTCAGGTGTCTCCCTGACCCCTCAGTGACCTCAGGTGTGTCTCCTTAGGTATCAAACACGAGTGGCAGGTGAACGGGCTGGACGACATCCAGGACCGCACCACGCTGGCTGAGAAGCTGGGCGGGAACGTCGTGGTGTCTCTGGAGGGCAAGCCGCTGTGATGTCATCGCGGCGAGCCGAGCGGAGCCAAGCCAACCGCCGTGCCATCCGGACCGAAGCACCTGACCCCACCTGAACACCGCCGCTTCACTCAGCAGCTTGCTCTGTCTGTATCCATGTCCTGAAGGAGTTAGCATCTTTAGGCCTCTTTGGTTTCTTTTTGTTTTTGTTCTTTTTGCTTTTTTCCAACATGAAGGAGATCTCATTAACATAATGATATGCAAACACCTCCCAGTTTGTTGCCACATGACTTCTGTTCACCTGGCAGAAAAAAACAGAAAATGACACACTACCAAACCCCAGGATGGTTGTCTCTCTCTCACAGCCAGAGTTTTGCCAAAAAGTCGATGTGAAGGAAGCAGCCACACGTGTTGGAGGCGAGTGCCGCGAAGCTCCGCCTCCTGCAGCACATGGGTCATGACGCTTTTTACATATGACTTTATTTATTATTGTAAACTGTTGTTTCTTCTTCAGTATGTTCAAACCAGGCAGACTTATTGTTAGACTATGCATTCAGAAGAGAAGAAGAAGATGATTATAACCCAGCACTTTTTGTTGAAACACTACAGGTTGAGACAGAAAAGATGTTAAATTCTCTGTTTTGTCACCAAGCTAACGTTTGTTTACCTCAGTTTCATTCCTGTCGGACTCGCCGTCATTCTAGCTGTTTGGTCGTCGCCTTACTTTCAGTTCGAATGTAACCGTCACACCAGTTAGTTAGAGTGCACTTTTATTTTGTAAAGAAACACTACAGGAAGCAGATTTGACCCCAGCAGTGAGAGACGACCCCACAACAACAACAAGAACACGACGACATCTGGAGCCTTAAAGTGGAACGTTGTTTCTGAGATCACAGGAAGCCACTTTGCAATAAAAGCCTGTGGCAGATCTGACGCCTCCCGCCTCGTCTCTGCTTCCACCAATCACAGAGCCTTTTCACCTGGTGTCCACCTGAGATCCTCATGAACAGGTGTCAGTCATGTTCTACTTCCTGTCTGTGGCTCACCTTTGACCTGCAGTGACCTTTAAACACCACTCGGGTTCAATCGACCCCTGCATGAAAACGTTCTGAACACCATAGAACCTCAGTAGAACCTGTCTGACCTCAGTAGAACTCTACTGGAGCTCATTAGAACCCGTATGACCTTAAAAGAACCCCAGTGGAATTACTTTGATCCCAGTAGAACGAGTGTGACCCCGGTAGAGAACATGCAGTAACAATTTGACCCCCGTTCAAACTAAACTAACTAGAAGAACAGGTATGGCATCGGTAGAACCATCATGACTGCATTAGAACCTTGATAGATCCATTGTGGCCTTAGTAGAACAAATATGATACCAGTTAGACCTCAGTAGAACTCCATTAGAACCACTATGAGTCCATTAGAAGTTGTATAACCTCAGTACAATCCCAGGTAGAACCAGTACAACCCCATTACAATCAGTATGACATCAGCAGAACTGCTTTAGAACCACTACAAACTCAGTAGAACCTCATTAGAACCCAGTTAGAATCAGTAAGACTCCAGTGAACCCCATTAGAACTAGTTTCACATCAGTAGAACTGGTATGATATTTGTGGAACCCTATTGGAACCAATATGATGTCAGCAGAACCCCATTAGAAGCAGTATGAACCATATAGAGCCAGTAGAATCCCATTAGAACAAGTACGAAATATAGAATGTTAAAACAAATAAAACTACAAATCAAACAACTTGTCCACAATGACTGAGAGGTTATACGAGTGTTTATTTCTGTCTAGAGGTTCTACGAGTGTATCATGAGTTGTGACGTGTGAGGAGTTATTTCTGGTTCCTGCACTAAAAGATGTTAGTGACTCAGTTTGGATCATCAGAGCAAAATATTAAGATCTCTGTAAGAAAATATCTGGTCCTTTGATAAAAAGTCAAAGGAACAATCAACCTCTGACTGTTTTTTTTCTCCGCGGCAACGATGGCTGAGGCTCATGGGTAATGTATTTACACCCATCTGCCTAAACAGCTTAAACCTGATTTGGTCAGAAACAGTGTAAATCATTCAAACAGGTGATCAGAACATGAACCTGTATGATGGTAAAATTATCTGCAAGAGTTTCTGAGTTCAGTCACATTCAGGAAAACCTTTCAAGAAACACTTCAGGAACCAGCAGCAGTTGTATTTGTCAGAAGATTCAGACTTTGTGAGTGTGATGTTGATCCTCCGGCTCACTGCTGACATTCTCTCTATAATCCCATCAGTACAAACTGTTCAATCTTTGTCCAAACTCACAGAACTTGACTTTAAATTCTAGCAGAAAAGTTTCCAAAGATCCCAAATGTGAATGTTGTGTAAAATGAATCAGCAGACGTAGAATATTTCCATATATCCATATTTTTTAAACATCAGAGGGCGTCAATGCAGAGCTGCACCAACACGATATATGATTCTGAGTGGGAAAAGATGATTTTAACAACCTTCAAGCTGACGGGAAACAAAAGGTTTAATCTGAAGAGAGAGAAGAAACGGCTGAAAATCATCCCAACAGGTTCTGGTGATTTCAGCATCGTCAGCAGCATCAATTGTTTCCATGGGAACTTTTTAGACCCAAAATGAGGCCCAGATTTGTAAAGCGGTCTTTGTACAATCAGTACCAGTCTGAGACCAAATCAGGCCTGGACTAACTTTAGACCAGTCTAACACCTCTCAGTCCTGACTTCCTGTCTGAATCCTGACTTCCTGTCTGCTTCAGGAGCTGAATGAATGAAAGCTGTAAATTCCTGACCTTAAAAGGTCCTAAACTGTAAAAGCATCCAGTGACTCTGGTCTGACTCAGATCCAGCAGAACCCAGAAGCAGGTTTATGTTTCCTGCTCATGTTAGAAGGGTCCCTGCTGCTGGTCCAGCTGTAGTCGGCATTAAAACCATGTTGTATAAAGTATAAAAGAGTGGAAGCTGCTGACACTGATCAGCTCTGGAGAATCTGATCCTCCTGCTGCTATTTCTGGATCACACATGCTTCTGAGTCCCGTCATCACCGTCCACAAAAGGCAAAACTGGACAGACGGACGACTGAGAGCTGAGCTCAACTACAGACCAGCGGCAGAGGAACCATCAGAGAAAAGAACAACAATCAAAGAAATGTCAAAATAATAAAAGTAACTGAAAATCATGAGATGCTAAAATTCTGAGATTTAAAGTCAACATGATGATGCCAAGTCAGGAATTTGACTTGTTAGATCAACATGATGATATATGAAGTCAAATAAATTTACTGACTTATTAGATCTAAATAATGAGATACTGTGTCAAGAATTTGATTTACTGTGTCAAAATTATATACTATGTAATTAAAAAAATACTCATATTAAAACATTCATGTTTGTTTTGTTTTTTGTCTTATTTTTGACATTTCATCTTTTTATTTTCTTCTCTGGGAGGTAATGAGCTTCCATACGGATCATCAGAAAGACAGAACAGAGTTCAGACTAAACTGCTGCATCAGCTGGTTAGATTTAATGAAACAGGATCTTAAACCAAAACAGCTTCAACACAGGAAAATCATTTTACTAAAAATAGTTGGAAATGATCCAGAGCCTAAAGTGACTCCTTCACCTGCAGCTCACACCTCAACATTATTATTACAATTATTAACAGCATTCAAAGGAAAAACAGTAAATCTGAGAAGCTGCAACTAGGAAATGATTTTACAGCAAAAATCACTTCAATGATTTTAAAAAAAGTTGTAATTAATTTTCTGTCAATCGACTAATTGATTATTTGACTTACAGTTTCTGCTGTACTTTTACATTTTCATATGTTTTGTGTGTAAAAATTTTAATTTGTAAAGTAACTAAAGTTATCAGATAAATGAAGTGAAGTCAAAAGTACAATATTTCCCTCTGAGGTGTGGTGGAGGAGAAGCAGAAATACTCAAGTAAAGTACTTATGTACAGTACTTAAGTAGATGTACTAGTTACATTCCACCACTGCTCCTACATTTATACTCACTTAAAATATTTACACGAAATCCTATTTTAGTCAAATCAAAACACAGAAGATGAAAAACTTCTGCTTATTTTCTGTTTCCAAAAGATTCTGAAGAAAAACATTCAAACTGTAAAAGTTTTATAAAGTTTCATCAGTTTGATTCCCATCGAGAGACAGAGACGGAAGCCTGAGGACTCCAGTACCCAGAATGCCTGGGGTGAGCCAGCAGAGCAGCTGATCAGAGTTCTGTCTCCCCCTGCTGGTCACTGAGCGGAACTACACGCAGATTTAATTATACAAACTAATCTGGTTTATTGATCATCTATAATCAGTATATACACATCAATAACTGTTTATTGATGATCAATAACTGGATAATAACAGTCTGTCTCTGTCAGCAGATAGAAAGTTGAACTGTTTATTATTACAGCTGTTTGATCATTATTGATCATGTTCCTACAGCAGACAGCACTTCTTATAGTTACACATTAGTAAACACCTACAGTTGTATGTTACTCTGTTATTGACCAGTTATCACATCATATTGATTATTTATGATAGCTATAGGAGGGTTAAAGTGCTGCCGTTTTATTTTAGGCCGTAATGTGCACTCTTCTTCATCCAGATCATTTGTTTGAATTATGAATACAGTTTGAGTCTCAGTTCAATGAAGCTTTGATCTTATTGATGATCCAACATTTGGATCAGTGGAGTCACAGTCAGACTGTTTTATTTCTCTCAACATCTAAATGATGTTTCATAAGGAAACACGAGGAGAGCAGAGACACTGTGTATTTGGAAAGGAGCTGTTAAACAGTATGCAGTATAAGTACACAGTGATTCTATGGAAAGTACCTCATTGCTGTACTTCAGTACAGTACTGCAGTAGAAGTACTCTGATAGTTACTCAGCAAAACAAAATTAAAATCTTGCTGTCCGTCGTGACGTCAGAGCACTTCCTGTCTCCACCCGTTGGCAGCCATGATGGTGGGTTCATCTCTTTTCTCTCCTCTTTTCTCGGTTATGGGCTCGTTAACGGGCCCCGGTGAGCCGCCGGTGCTCCGGTGCGCGTGTTGTTGTGTTACGGTCAGTGAGCGGTCGGTGTGTCGGTAAACTAACGGCTCTGTGTTCTCTGTCTCCGCAGCAGGAAGGGCTGGACGACGGACCCGACTTCCTCTCCGAGGAGGACCGGGGAGTGAGTGCTCACTTTATACCTGTCTGTCCGTGCGCTGCTCTACCTGTCTGTGTGTCTGCCGTCAGCTCTGTGTTCTGTTCGGTTCCGCTAAAGCAGCTACCTAGCATTAGCTCCGGTTTTCAGGTTAGCCGTGTTGGCTAACGTTAGCTTCATGCTAACGGGCTTCAGTCTGTCAGCTGTAGTGAAACTGGTTTCCCCAGCTGAGAGTCCAGACAGGGACCTAGCTGCAGGCCGCTAGCTTCAGCAGCTAACTGAGCAACCTGGATAACAGGTGGAGCAGAGGCTAAGCTAGCAGCTAACGGTGGGCTTCCGATCATTAACGTGTTGTTAATGAGCTGCTCTGCTGAGCTGGTTAACCATCAGGCTGTCACATGACTGACACACACACACACAGACTCTGCTCGGATGTTAATTTGTTAGTTCAGTTAAAGTCAGCTCAGAGGAACAGGTCCAGTCTGTTGCTGGTTCTGGACCACACAGAGTCCCAGGTCCAGTCTGACATCACATGTTAACTAACTTTTCTTTATTGATGATGTGATGATCATTTCCTCCATGAACAGTGAGTGTTTCTGCCAACAGGTTCTGTGTGTGTGTCACAGCCTGATGTATATAAACTATTAAACACACAACATCAACACACACACAGGAGTTTATTTACACACCGTCCTGCTGCCCCAAATACTCACTACAGCACCACATGTGGATTCATCCGCCGCTGAAAATAGTCCCCAACAAAGTCACTATTTCCTCCTGTTTGTTTGATTGGGGGGGGCAAACGTATCAGGAGGCTAGTTTTTGGTAGCATTGTTAGCTTGTGTAACACATTATCTCTTCTGTGCTGACAGACTGTGATCAGAACACTGTACAGTTGTTCTAATATAATTATAATCAATATCAACCTTCCTTCTAATCATTCACTCAAAGCCCTTCAAAATAAGATGCTCTTCAGTTTCTATATCAGTTTTATTAAATTCTTTGAAATGTTGCCTCCACAGACTGTATATAAAGATGGACGGCATGACAGCTCCTCAAAAGTGAAGCCAGAACATCTGGATCGCCCCCTGGTGGCTGGCTGCAGTATAGGTCATAAGCCCCGCCCCCTCCATGTTAGCGGATGGGACATGGGCCAAACTGAAAAGTCAAAGTACACGTCAAATAAAATTTTCCCAAAGATGGTTTCTGTCATTTTAGGTAGTTCTTATCACGCTGATGTTTGTTCAAGTGTTCGTTTTTCTGATCAGTTTGGTTTTAATTAGTTATTTGATGCTTTTGTCTGCCCCCCCTTGTGTTAAGCGTCCTTGGGTGGCTGTGATTGGATCAGGTGGATCACTATTGTGCAGACTCTGGCTCCAAATGATGGCAGCTCCCGTATCTAGGATATTTTAGCTTCATTTTTTACGATGGGAGGAAGTGGAGACGCGTCGTCCATCTTTATATACAGTCTGTGGTTGCCTCCATCAGATCTGTTCACTGTTCAGACAAACATCAGACACATTCATTATTATTATTATTATTATTATTAGACAACAAATGTAATGTTCAGTAATCACTTCCCTAGGCTTGCAGGTCGTAGCGGTCTGCCGAGTCTCCTAACTGACCATCTGAAGCCACACAGGAAGCTTGTGACCTTTGACCTTCACTGTGTGACAGTTCAAACACGTGAATAATTTAGATTATTTCTGAGGTTACAGACTGAACTTCCTGCCGCTGTGTGTCTGATGGTTATCAGCTCATTAACCTGCCTATATTCCTATATTCCACCGCAGGTATCAGTGGAAGTGATTACAGGTTTATCACTGTATTATGAGACGAGGCAGGTGTGTGCATGTTGCTGTGTTGCACTCTGCGTGTCAGCTGGTCAGTGAGTGTGGTGCATTATGGGATGTGTGGTCTCTGTCCTCTTACAGCCGCGGGCGGTGAACGTGGATCTGCAGACAGACGCCACGCTGCAGGTCGACATCTCTGACGCTCTGAGCGAGAGAGACAAGGTCAAGTTCACCGTCCACACCAAGGTGAGTGTGTGTGTGTGTGTGTGTGTGTGTGTTACTGTTTGTGTGAGGACCGCTCTCAGTTTTAACAATTGTAGTGAGGACATTTCTGCGTTGTGAGCTCCGCACTGCTTCCTGACTGTTTGAAGGTTAAAGGTTTGACTCTGACTCTGACTGCTGAAGCCTCGTGAAGCTTCAGTTGAGCTGCAGAATATATTTATAAAATATTTCAGAACGTCGTCACCGACACTAAACAGGAAGAACCACCTGCTTCACTGTTCCTGTGGACACCTGGACTGTTGAAGAGTTAGTCACTCACCGAACCATCACACGTTTCCTGATTTAAATTCAGAGCAGCTGAACCTGAGAGACGTCACATCTAACTTACATTCATGTATATTTAATTTCCCCCAATTATCAATGATCACATTGATCACATGTGCTACTCTCCATTTTCTATTTTTGATATTAAAAATAACATTTTTACAATAAATGTTATAGAACTTCTTCGCTCTGCGACATTGTAAAACAGGTGATCAGTACTTACGGATGTTTTAGAAATGTTTTGGGTTATAACACACAGATGTCCTGTCAGTCAGCTGATCTGGTGATGTACTTCCCGTTTCCACAGAGCACGCTCCCCAACTTTAAGCAGAACGAGTTCTCGGTGGTCCGACAGCATGAAGAGTTCATCTGGCTGCACGACTCGTTCATCGAGAATGAAGACTACGCAGGATACATCGTAAGAACCGCACACACACACACACACACACACACACTCTCACACACGCACACACACACACACACACACACACACACACACTCTCACACATGCACACACACACACTCTCACACACACACATCTATTTGGTAATAATGGTGCTGAAGTCGAAGTCATTCAGTCTTATAAATGAATGATTTGGTCAGTTCGCAGACTGACTGAAAACTCTTTTGATAAAAACTCTTTTGATAAAAACACTAAATACTAACAACAATACAAGGTTTCCCAGTCTGACTGTTGTTGTTGTTGTGTAGATCCCCCCCGCCCCTCCCAGACCAGACTTTGATGCGTCCAGAGAGAAGCTGCAGAAGCTCGGGGAAGGAGAAGGATCCATGACCAAGGAGGAGTTCACCAAGATGAAGCAGGAGCTGGAGGCGTGAGTCACTAACTAACAGACTGAACGTTCACCTGCAGGCCACCTGCTGTTTCTCACACTGATGCTGTTTCCACTCAGAGAGTACCTGGCCATCTTCAAGAAGACCGTCGCCATGCACGAGGTCTTCCTGTGTCGTGTGGCGGCTCATCCGGTCCTCAGGAAGGACCTCAACTTCCACGTCTTCCTGGAGTACAACCAGGACGTGAGTCACTGCACTTAACACACCTTCATTCACCTGACACAACGCTTCACACACCTTCATTCACCTGACACAACGCTTCACACACCTTCATTCACCTGACACACTGCTTCACACACCTTCAGTCACCTGACACAACGCTTCATACACCTTCATTCACCTGACACAACGCTTCACACCTTCAGTCACCTGACACAACGCTTCACACACCTTCAGTCACCTGACACAACGCTTCACACCTTCAGTCACCTGACACAACGCTTCACACACCTTCAGTCACCTGACGCAACGCTTCACACACCTTCAGTCACCTGACGCAACGCTTCACACACCTGACGCAACGCTTCACACACCTTCATTCACCTGACACAACGCTTCACACACCTTCATTCACCTGACACACTGCTTCACACATCTTCAGTCACGTGACACAACGCTTCACACACCTTCAGTCACGTGACACAACACTTCACACCTTCATTCACCTGACACAACGCTTCACACACCTTCAGTCACCTGACACAACGCTTCACACCTTCAGTCACCTGACACAACGCTTCACACACCTTCATTCACCTGACACAACGCTTCACACCTTCAGTCACCTGACGCAACGCTTCACACACCTTCAGTCACCTGACGCAACGCTTCACACACCTTCAGTCACCTGACGCAACGCTTCACACACCTGACGCAACGCTTCACACACCTTCATTCACCTGACACAACGCTTCACACACCTTCATTCACCTGACACACTGCTTCACACATCTTCAGTCACGTGACACAACGCTTCACACACCTTCAGTCACGTGACACAACACTTCACACCTTCATTCACCTGACACAACGCTTCACACACCTTCAGTCACCTGACACAACGCTTCACACCTTCAGTCACCTGACACAACGCTTCACACACCTTCATTCACCTGACACAACGCTTCACACCTTCAGTCACCTGACGCAACGCTTCACACACCTTCAGTCACCTGACGCAACGCTTCACACACCTTCAGTCACCTGACGCAACGCTTCACACACCTGACGCAACGCTTCACACACCTTCATTCACCTGACGCAACGCTTCACACACCTTCAGTCACACACCTTCAGTCACCTGACACAATGCTTCACACACCTTCAGTCACCTGTGGATGCAGGTCTTGACCTGAACATGTTGTTGTGACACATTAACAGTCTGTCAGCTGTTGCCAGCTGCTCAGGTGTGTGGTGACCTGAACATGTTGCTGCTGATCAGTTCCACAGTTTCATCTCTGTGTCGTCACGACTGAATCAATACTGAACTGAGATCAGATTACAGCTCATAAAGCTTCCTATTGACTCCTGATCTGATCTGATCTGATCCTGTTTTCTGAGTCTAAAATCCTGTCAGGTGTTTCGTGAACCTTCACCTGATCATGAGCTCTGAGCACGTTTCAGCTGTTGACACAAGAGCTGGATGTTCTGTAAACACTCACCTGTTTCCACCTGGACAGAAGTCAACTTTAGTTTCAGTTTCATGAACTCAAACAAAAGATTTTCTGATGTAAAACATAATGTCATGTTTAATCATTTTGTAGCTCAACACACACACACACACGGATATTTATGCATTACAATCACAGCTCCTGTGTATGTGCACCTGAATATATGATGCACACATTATATTTACAAACATGTGGAGTTTCATGCATGTAGAGCAAAATCAATCACATTTAAAACCAACAAACGTTCTTTACAAAGACGTCATATTTCCTTAAATCGGAGGAAACATCCAGAAGGACAACAGAAGAGGATCTAAGGTGGAACCATGTGGTACTCTGATTCTAACAGAAGCTGAAGAAAGAACTATCAGTGACCCTGCTCCATGTTGTTGTTGTGTGACCTTTGACCTCTCCTTTCTGACAGCTGAGTGTACGAGGGAAGAACAAGAAGGAGAAGCTGGAGGATTTCTTCAAGAACGTGGTGAAGTCGGCTGACGGCGTCCTGGTGGCTGGAGTCAAGGTGACAGAGCCAGAGTTTCATATCTGTCCTCGGCGTCACATATTTATTGATATTTATTGATTCTACGTCTGTCTTTCAGGACGTGGACGACTTCTTTGAGCACGAAAAGACGTTTCTGTTAGAATATCACAACAGAGTGAAAGACGCTTCAGCCAAATCTGACAGAATGATCCGCTCGCACAAAAGTAAGAATCAGCTTCAGTTTATACCAGAAAGTATGGAGGGGCGTGTCCAGGGGCATCATGGGAAATGTAGGATCCAGGATATACTGTTCATAACTCCTCTCTGGATCAGACACACTGAATCACTGTGTGTGTGTGTGTGTGTGTGTGTGTGTGTGTGTGTGTGTGTTCAGACGCTGCAGACGACATCAACAGAATCGCCTCGTCTCTCTACACGTTAGGAACGCAGGACTCCACAGACGTCTGCAAGTACGAACACACGCGTTCAGTCTGCTCTAATGAGACGATATCACTTTATTATTATTTGTCAGGATGTCAACATGCTGACATCACTTCCTCCTGTTGATCTGTTTTCTGTTTCAGGTTCTTCCTGAAGGTGTCGGAGCTGTTTGAGAAAACGAGGGTACGTTTCTTGTCAGATCACATGACCTGAATCTTACTGTATGAAAACGTGTTGAACTTGTGTGATTCCTCACCTGAACACCTGTCTGTGAAACTGTCAGCAGCTGCTTGTTCTGAAGGTTTCTGTCTGTCGTCGTTTCACAGAAGATCGAAGCTCGAGTTGCAGCAGATGAAGACCTGAAGCTGGCCGACCTGCTGAAATATTACCTGAGAGAGTCGCAGGCTGCAAAGGTCTGATGCTCACTGTTACTCTACATTTCTCTCATCAGCTAACCTCATAACCTGTCAGTCCTGTCTGACTTCCTGTCTGTGGCTCTCAGTCCTGTCTGACTTCCTGTCTGTGGCTCTCAGCTCCGAGCCCATTGGTTCCTACTGAAGACGTAAATCTTTAAAAACACAAATCTATAGTTTGATGTTTCAAACAGCTGCTCGCTGTAGTTTTTATCAAACAAACTGGAGGAAACAGTGACTTTGTTGGGGACTATTTCCAGCAGCGGATGAATCCACATGTGGTGCTCTAGTGAGTATTTGGGGCAGCAGGACGGTGTGTAAATAAACTGCAGTGTGTGTGTTGATGGTGATGATGTCACCCAGTCGGTGAAAAACGTTTCATTAATCAAACGTTAAAAAATGAATTTGGTTGAACATTAAAGTGTGTGATGATCTCGCCGGCTGCAGGACCTGCTGTACCGGAGGAGCCGGGCTCTGGTGGACTACGAGAACGCTAACAAGGCTCTGGATAAAGCTCGAGCCAAAAACAGAGACGTCCTGCAGGCCGAGACCAGCCAGCAGCTCTGCTGCCACAAGTTCGAGAAGATCTCCGAGTCCGCCAAGCAAGGTCAGCAGAGTCCACTTTGTAGAAGGACTAGTTTAGCCACCCCCCTCAGTGTCTAACGGTGGATTCTGTTCTGAACACAGAGCTCATCGACTTCAAGACGAGACGAGTGGCAGCTTTCAGGAAGAACCTGGTGGAGCTGGCAGAGCTGGAGCTGAAACACGCCAAGGTAACCACCCACTGCTACAGGAGAGTCATGTTAGTCTAGCTTGGCACAAAGACTGGGAGCAGGGGGAAACTGTTAGCCTAGCTTTGCATGTTGTATGCTGTTTAGGAATGTAAAAGGAGACATTTGCTGTGTCTCAAATCGCATACCTCCGTACTTACACTTAATATTTTGAGTGCAGAAGTGCGTTCACACTGACAAGTATGGCAAAATGCAGTGTACTATGAGTACCTGGATGGTGTACTCATAACGGTCAGAAAGTTGAGTGTGGAACGCTGCGCACTTCTCACCCTCAACGGTCGCCATCTTGGCTTCGTAGCGGAAGGGGAGGACCACCAACGTATGAAAATGGCGGCTGCAGTTGCGATTGTTACAGCTAAAAGTAAAAACACATTCATTTTTAATATAATTGAAGTCAAGTGTGCAAACGAGCCGGCAGATATTTCGGCGTGCGGCAATCGCGGTAAATGTTGCCGATAATGCTCCGCCCGGCTGCAATCCGCCATTAAAAAGAAGAAGAAGACGCGATCAAAGGTTGCGATCATCATTTCCGGTAAGCGCACAACAGCAGTATTCGATTTGAGACAACACTACTCTGTCAAAATTAACGCACTACACAAGTCAGTACACAGTGTACTGTATGTAAGTGTACTAACAGAAGTACGCGATTTGAGACACAGCTATTGTGCTTTAGCAGCAGTTAGCATTGAAGTAGCTAATAGTGCGGTTGTCCGTTTGAACAGTCTGAACTCTGCGGTCCACTAAACCAGCTGACCCCAGGAGGGACTGGGGACCAGCTTGGTGCTGAATGTACCCTTCACTTTATTAAACTCCAGCGGTTCACCTGTCATGTGACCTGGGACCTTACTGTTAGCTTCTCAGTTTATTATTCAGTCCAAACCTGAGACAGCTCTGAGTCCAGTCAGTAAAACAAGAAAAGCTTTTCTCTAAACTCAACACTGCTGGACCCCCGTTGGCTCAAAGTCTGTGGGAACTGATCCAGTTCAGAGAACAGCTGGATCCACTCAGTGCAGACTGACTGACTGACTGACTGCCACAGTGACAAACTGCTGGAGGCACAGACACAGCGCCAGTAAAGTCCCTGAAACTCTGAAACACCTGACTGTTCAAACAACAGTCAGTTCACATGAACCCTGGAACTGGTTTCAGTGGCTGTGGTGGTTCTGCCCAAACTGGACACCAATGGTCATGTTCCCATGCTGAGAGACGGACAGAGATGCAGACAGGGAGGTTCCTATTAAACTGACTTGACTCCCATCAGGTGATGAGGCTTCACATTAAGGACGACTGAGGATCCTCCGTCACCTCCATCAGAAAGATGTTGGTTTCCAGTAAAATCAGTTCCAGGGTTCATGTGTACACCTGACTGAACCTGTCCTTTAATCAGTATAGATACCTGAGGCTAGCCTCTAGCCTTTCCAGTGTCACATGGTTCACCTGTACAACTGTGTCTCTGACCCCGCCCCTCTCACCTGCAGGGGAACCTGCAGCTGCTGCAGAGCTGTCTGGGCGTCCTGAAAGGTAACACTTAACTGTGTGACACCGCCCACATCCAACTGGACACGCCCCTTCGTCACAGCTCCGCCTGTCCCCAACTGGACATGCCCACTGTGGGCGGAGCCTGGACGGATGGACGAACGACACTGAGAGCTCTGGACCAGAGAGAGAGAGAGAGAGAGAGCGCAGAGGGTTAAAAAGACAGGAAGTCTGTCATCTGCATCACTAACCAGACACCGTCCTTTTCATCTTCTTCATCCTCCTCTTCCTCCTAATCCTCTCCCTCTCTCTCCAGCAGCACCTGTACTGGTTCTTCTGGTCCAGTATCAGTCCTGAAGCACCTGTACTGGTTCTTCTGGTCCAGCAGAACCAGTGTGGTCAGTTTGGATGCTGCTTCTGCAGGACCTGGTCCCAGTTTGTCTCTTGTGGTCTCCACCCTGCAGCAGTCCTCTTTGTCTGTTATCGAGTCCTAAAAGTCTTTTTCTTTCTGAAAGAGTCGGTGAGAATCTTTGATCGTGTTTCCAGATTCACCAACAGACGCCTGCTCTCTAAATTCTGTTTTGTTGTTTTCGAACAGATCCGACCTGAACTTTATCGTCTTTGGTGAATCCAGTGACTGCAGTAAAAATATTAATATTAAGTGTTACTGCATGGATCTTGTAGAAAGTGATGAAGAGTAAAAGTTCTTCTTGTGTTTGAAGCAGCAGCTGAGAGGAAGACCCCCCCCTTAGTCTGTCTGGTAGGTGTTGGATGAAGGTGGACTCGTAGTGATCTGGTTTTAGGAAACAGACTTTGAGGACTCAGACAGACAGAAACCTGGAGGTGTCTGTCTGTCCGTCTCTTCTCTTTAGTTTTTACTGTTTTGTTGCTTCAGCCTTTGTCAGCTCGTCACTCTGTCCTCATCTTCCTCCTCTTCTGTTCTCTGTCGTCTTATTTTGGCGGGTGTGTGTGTCCGGGAGTGCTTTTAATGTGTCGGTGAACTTCCTGTGCTGCTGCTGTGTGAGGCGTGTGAAGTCCAGCTCTCGGTTCCTGTTCTTATTAAAGTGTAATGTCACTAAATAAAAAGCCTTGTATATGTTTGTATTAGTTAACTAATGAACGCTAATTATCTTCGTCTTCATCATCACTAACTGTAGCTGGTGGGTGTCTGTCCGTCCAGCCGTCGGGGAGCTTCAGTCTGTCTGCCTTAACGTCGATCAGTCGCTCCGTTTGATTTCCTGTAAAGAAAAAACCACCGACTGCAGCGTTTCTGTTCCCGTTCTTTTCTAAAGTGCACTGTATACGAATGTTTTTTCACTCTTATGTGACCAAAGCTTCCATTACTGATTCAAGATGGAGACGTGATGAAAAGAGAAATAAAATGATGAGAAGAATAAAAGAGATGATTTTGAAATTTACAACATTTTAGTTGTTTAAACTCCAGCAGGTCTGTACTCCACCTGGTCATACTGAGACTGAATAAAACTTTACGGACACTTTTCTTAAATCCTCTGTGTCAACGCTTTACTGGGAGCAGCAGGGAGAAAAGCAGCTGTCTGATTGGTCAGGAGGTCAGAGGTCAGTGATTTTATTGGCTGCAGATTTCACTTCCACCTCCAGGTGCAACGTGATGGCTCCGTTCAAAAGTCCAACATTTATTTAGTTTTCCATCTGGCTCAGAGTTTCTTCTTTGTTGGTGTGAAACACAGACGAGTCCAGCTGACAGCCTTTCATCCTTTAACAACAACAGAAGAAGAAAAAGATGAGCAGCCACAACATCAGCAACATCACTAAGTGTGTGGATGAACAGGAGAGTTCAGGAATCTAAGAACCATGTTGAGACGTTCTGAGTCTCTAATGTCCAAAAAGATGATTTTCTCTTTAATATTAATAGATTCAGTCACTCCTGTGGATCTTTGTTTTATTTGAAGGATAATTTGCTCTGAGTTTTAGAACTACAGTTCCCATGATGCTTTGGGGGGATGTAAACAGGAAGTATAATGTTGCCATGGAGACAGTGAGTTAGCTGTAGGCTGTTTTCAGCCTGTATCAGTGTCCATGTAGTCAGAGTCCATCAGCAGCTCCTGTCTGCAGTGCAACATGGATGTTCAGACAACATCACTGATCACTGTGATACTGAAGAAAAGCTCTTTGTTCTGGATGGACATCAGAGATAATGAGAAGTCTCACTGAAGGATTCAATATGAGTTTCATGTCTGAGAGTTCAGACCTGACTGAGTGAGGAGGAGGAGGGTGAGGAGGAGGAGGAGGAGGAGGAGGAGGAGGAGGGAGCTTTATGACTCAAACTGCAGCCATCAGGTTTAAGCACCAGCTGGAGTCACTGACGAAACTTAGAAACTGGAAGCTGTTGGGTTAAACTAAAGTTTTTCCCCTTTTTCAATATTGACAAACAAGTCCAAACTCCCTGAAGCGCACAAACACCATAAACTCTGAACCTGAAGTTTACAGGAGAAACCAGCGACAGAATAATCAATAATACAGAGCTGACAGTTCACTTAGTTTCATCTTGTAGGATAAAACAGCACGTTCCATCAACATGGCTGTAGATACAAATATAAAAGTTCTTCCAAAGAAAATATCTCAGCTAAAATCAATGAATATGTTTAAAACTTGAGTTTTCAGAGATCGATGAGAGTTTTTTCTCCACAAAGTGACGTCATGATGTGGAGGTGTGATGAAATGTTTCTGAAAGAGTTCTTATGGAGTTACTTATATTTTTTATTTTTTATTTAGTTAAGTCACATTTCACGCAGCTCATGAAGAGCTGTCTTTCTGTGACGTCACTGCAGCGTCACTCCGCAGCAGCAGGCGGCAGCCGAGACTCCGCACCATGCCCCGCATAGGAGAAAACAGGAAGATACAGGAAATGAACTTCACTCAATAATAAAAGCTAAATTCATAGTTCGGTCATGATCTTTTGTGGTTTCAAATTCTCAGTCAGATGTGTTGTTGACAAACTAATCTCAGCACAAGGTCCATTGAGTAGCCTTTCTGGAGCTTTCGATCACATCACATGCAGTTTTTCTAGTTGTCATGGAGCTGCAGATGAAGCATGACAGCTGGGCAAACTCTGTCAGCTGAGGTGAATCATGTGATATGATCGAAAGCTCCAGAAGAGCTAGTAAAGGGATTATTTGTCATTTGTTTCCAAAGTCAGGAAGGAGTTTTAAAACTCAGTGTTGCGTCGTCGTTTTATTTGTCGTCAATGAGGCTTTTATTGTGAAGGCTGTAACCGGAAGCTCATGTATGACTGCGGTGACGTCGACAGTGTGATGAAGCGCAGGAGCAGCGGGCTGAAAGCTGTTCACAGGATCCACAGTTTATGTTAAAATGAGCTCCATCGGGACCGGGGTGAGTGTTGCACTGTTTCTTTGAGCTGAAGCTCCACTTCAACTTTACTCTGACTGTTTCTGTGTCACAGTTTAATCGAGTTTACAGGGAAATAATCCACATTTATACTGAAAATCATTCATAATAACCTGTAGCCCGCTAGCTAGCTAGCGTGTTAGCCTGCTGAGTCACAACGAGGCCTGCTAGTCGAAGCTAAAGTGAAATTGAAAGTATAGAGAGCCGTAAGGCTTACTTTAATTTAAATTCAGTTTGCTGTTAACACTTTAAAAATAACAGAAATAAAAGAAAGCCCCGCTGTATCGTCGTCACAGATTATATCACTTTAGTCAAATAAATTAGTGATATTGACGTAAGCAGAGTCCGTGCTAACAGTTAGCTCCGGTACATGCCAAACTCCCTTTAGAATACATCAGATTTAAGTTGCCTTGCGTGTCAGCTGAAATTCGCTCCCTGAAGAAGATAATTTAACACATTTTGTTAACTTTTTTAAGTGTTTGGATTCAATTGGGGTTCTCTTGATTCACCAAACAGCCTAAAGTCAGATGAAACCAACGTTAGAGCTGGAACATCCCTGTTGTGCTGCTCTCAGTGGGACAATGTGGGGGATGAGATATAATGTGACGTTTACTGACAGTAGATTGTAACTTGAACTGCACGAGGTGAAAGTGAATTTTAATAAGTCAGAGCACATTATGAAACAACAGTCCCCACAATACCTGCAATTAAATTCTTCATTTAACGCTGAAAACTGAAACATTCTGACACCTTAATTTAAATGAAGGTGTTTGGTGTGTTAGTAACCCTCTACGGTTCAGTTCAGGCTGTTATTAAAGTCGGGATTTTGGTTTATGTCAGGAAATAATTTCAGCTCTAAATGAATGAATCGTATTCTGGATGCAGGTATTTAATAGGTTTATCCTAAATTTAAAGGATAAATGAATAGAAATAAATATGAGTATATGGTGTCTGTTTAATCTGTGAACCTGCTGACATAAAGTCTGTGTGTGTGTGTGTGTGTGTGTGTGTGTGTCCTGCAGTATGACCTGTCGGCCTCCACCTTCTCTCCTGATGGCCGAGTGTTTCAGGTGGAATACGCCATGAAGGCTGTGGAGAACAGCAGGTCAGCAGCTTCATGTAACTCAGACTGCACCGTCAGGTTGTGTCCTGAGACAGAAACGCATGACGGAGGGGACCAATCAGGAGACGGGGTTTCTGCTGAACGAGGCAGTATTTTGCCTTCAGAAGGATTTTATTCAGTGGGTGATGTGAAGACAGAAACAGTGAGATAATCTCTGTCAGACGAGTGTGAGCAGAGTTAGAAAGCAGCGATCAGAGATGATCCATCAGTGCTCCACTAACACTCTGTCCTATCTGATTATTGTTCATAAAAGGATCCCAGGATATGTAAAGATATTATATAAAACTACATACGCTGTGATGGAGGAATTGCTCCATTTGGTAGCACTACAGTGAAGTGGTCAGGAGTGCCTCAGGTAGAGGATCAGCTCCACCTGGACGACTTCATGTTCTGATAAAAAGAGTTTCATTCTTCAGTTAAGAATTTGTGTAACTGTGTGGTTTCACTGAATGCACTTTATCTAACTGTGTGTGTGTGTGTGTGTGTGTGTGTGTGTTCAGCACAGCCATTGCAATCCGCTGTAAGGACGGGGTTGTGTTCGGCGTGGAGAAGCTCGTTCTGTCCAAACTGTATGAGGAGGGCTCCAACAAACGCATCTTCAACATCGACAGACACGTCGGCATGGTAACCACACGCACACACACACACACAGCAGCAGCTCTCTGAGTATTGGCGTGTCCTACAGGTTTCCAGCATGGCTGCTGTCAACAGGAAATGAAGCGAGCTCAGAGTTGGCTGATTGGACCGTCAGTCTGACATCACTGTTACTGACATGACGTGTAAAGACGTGTTGCTCTGATTATGAAGCATTATAATATAATATCTGCTCTGATGAATCAAGTGTAATATAATAATGATTTAACATCAAGTCATTATTAACAGTGTGTGAAGCTTCCTGTTTAGTTCCAGTCACATGTTGACGTGTCACAGAGCAGCTGCTCTGCTGGTTTCCATGGTTTCCACCTGCACTTCCTGCTTCTCTCTGCGCTCACTTCAGATTCAGCTTTTTAGTTTGACATCTTCTGACTGTTTAATATCTGTTGGAGGACGAGTGGGAGGAAATGAACACTGTCTCTCTCTCCCTGCCTGTCTCTCTCTCCAGGCTGTAGCTGGCCTGTTGGCTGATGCTCGCTCTCTCGCTGATGTTGCCAGAGAAGAAGCCTCCAGCTTCAGATCAAACTACGGACACGACATCCCACTGAAGGTCTGTCTTTCTGTACTTGTGAGGACCCTCATTGACATGATGCATTCCCTGGCCCCTAACTCTAATCTAGACCAGGTTCTAACCTGACCGTCAAAACCAGGTCTGAACCTTCAAACAGACATTTGTAGTGAGGACCAGACAGAACGTCCAGAACGATTCATTATTGATTAATCTGCAGATTATTTTGTTGATTAATCGACTAATCGTTGCAGCTCTGTCTTATTCCCATGGTCTGAAACTCAAGTTGGTCCTCACAAAGATAGATGTACAAGTACACACACACTCAGCAACAAGTTCAGGCTGAAGACATTCAGATAGAAAGTGAAATACTGCAGCTTAGTTGTAATAAACTGTTGAAGCAGCTGCTCTCGTCTTTTTTCAGTTTCCTGTCATGTTGTAGTTTGTCTCCTCTGGGGGACACAGGAAATGTTTGAGTGATGCTAAGCTGTGTTTCCTGTTGTTGCAGCACCTGTCGGACAGAGTGGCCATGTACGTCCACGCCTACACGCTGTACAGTGCCGTGCGGCCATTTGGCTGCAGGTGAGTCAGAACCTCAAATCATTTACCAGCTGGTTAGAGAAACGGGGGGGGGTTCAGGTATAACACAGGTAACAGTGAAGCAGAGGGTCATTAAAATGATAGAAGCTCAACACAGAAACCGTGATCAAATGAACCAATCAAACTGGGCAGCAGGGATGGATGATGAGAGTCAGAAAGGTTTCGCTCACTGGCTGAACTCCTGTGATGTCACTTCCTCTTGGCTGTCTGACCAATCCCTGAGCTGAACTCACATACACACACACACACACCGTATAAAGTGTTAAAATATAAAGTAAAGACAAATAAATAATAATAAAGAAAACGCTGAGTTTCATCAGATGGTGGTGCGTTCAGGAGCGCGGTGCATTCAGGTACAACACAAACTGTTGTGTTTGAGGTTTTTCTCAGGGAGGAAGACGAAGATGATGAAGTGTTGTGTCTTGACTGCGTCGTCTGTCTTGGTCTGAGGACTCAAACACTGCAGAGCAACAAGAATCGGCTGTAGCTGACAGGAAGTGTTCGCTTGGATCACTGCTGCTGATGATGATGATGTTGATGATGATGATGATGTTGATGATGATGATGTCATGTCTGCAGTTTCATCTTGGGCTCGTACGACAAAGATGACGGTCCTCAGCTCTACATGGTCGACCCGTCTGGCATCTCATACGTGAGTCGCTCAGACACACACACACACACACACACACACACACACACACACTCCTCCTCCATGTGTTCGGCCTCAGACACACGAGGTCTGAGTCCCCGTCAGGCCAGTAAGCAGACTGTGTGTGTGTGTGCAGGGTTACTGGGGCTGTGCCATCGGAAAAGCAAAACAAGCCGCCAAGACAGAGATCGAAAAACTGCAGGTGAGTCTGGATCTGGACTTTATTCTGCTCCTGGTTCAATACACGATAATCAATAGCTGTGATGTGTTTTTCACTAGGCTTCATCGATTAATGCAGGAAATAATGATCAGATTAATCAATACTGAAAAGAGCGGTGGGTTGCCGCTCTGAAAGTAGACCAGGGTCTGGATGTGGATCCTGCTGTAACTGTGTGTTTGTCTGTCAGATGAAGGAGATGACGTGCAGGGAGCTGGTCAAAGAGGTCGCCAAGATGTGAGTCCCCCTCCTCCAAACTCACAGGTCACATGGTCACAGCAGAGGTTTCATCATGACCTCGTATTTTCACCAAAATAAAAGCCCTGAGTGTCACCGCTGCTTCTCTCTGATCAACACGTTTGATTTCCCAGAATCTACATCGTTCATGACGAGGTGAAGGACAAAGCCTTTGAGCTGGAGCTCAGCTGGGTCGGAGAAGGTAAGAACCAATCAGTGCTCTGCTTTTCTTCTTCTGCTGCTGCTCTGTCTGTCTGTCTGTAGCTGCTCAGCCTCTGTCTCTTTTTAAAAAGCTTTCTTGACGTGATGAATCGATTGATCATGTTGATCAGCTTCATCTGGGCAGCAGGGACAGATGATGAGAGTCAGAAAGGTTTCGCTCACTGACTGAACTCCTGTGATGTCACTTCCTCTTGGCTGTCTGACTAATCCCTGAGCTGAGCTGAACTCTCACACACACAGTATAAAGTGAAGTTCAGAAAACAGCTGAAACTAAAAAGGTTCAAGTGAAATAATATGTTTATAACTAAAACAGATTAATCATCAGAGATCGAAAGAATGTTTCAGTCAGAAACCTTCTTCAGGCTTTTCTGAGCACCTGTCCGCCAGGTGGACAGCACTTCATCTGTCCATCATTGTGCTCGCTCCGCACCTGTCTCCCTCCCTCCTCACCGGTCTGTCTCGCTCCTCAGAGATCTACCTGTCTGTCTTACTGTTGCGCACACGTCTCACCTGAAACACCTGCAGACTGTTGGTGCTGCAGGTGGATTCATGTCACCTGTGTTGAACCTGTAGACGGCTTCCTGTTAGCAGAGTGAAACACCTGCAGGTTTCAGGTTTCTGTTGTTAAATCAGTCCCAACACGTCACACAGAACATCAGTGGGTTCAACCTTAGCAGGTAAACTGTTCACGACCAGGAAACACTCTTCCTCTTCCTGCTGAGGCCCGTGTTGCCATGGCGACGCCTCTGACTCTCCTCCTGTCTGTCTCCTCCCTCAGTCACAAATGGACGACACGAGCTGGTCCCCAAAGACGTCAGAGAGGAAGCAGAGAAATACGCCAAGGTGAGCAGGACACACCTGTAGTGACGGCACACGCACACACACGCGCACACACACCTGATGCTGATCCTCATGTTTGTGTCTTGCAGGACTCTCTGGAGGAGGAGGATGACTCTGATGAAGACAACATGTAAACTGCTGACGGCTCACACCAGATTCTTTTTTATGTTTTATAGTTGATGATCTTCATGTTGGTTGTTTTGCTTTTGGTTTGATGAATTTCAGCTTTGAAAATAAAAGTTGAAGAAACAGTAGTGTGTGTGCGGGCGGTTTCTCCTCATGACTGATTATTAGCTGTAAATATAAATCAGTCTTCCAGCATCACTGACACACCAACACTGAACAATATCCAGAATTTAGGGAGTAAGTTAGAAGAAGAAGAAATGACATATACACCATATTTATATATTAGAGTTGACTCTACAGAAGCTTCTAACAGTCTTCCAGATCAGGTTTGATAATGCAACACATTAATTAGTGATCATCATAGTGAGATGGTTGGCAGCATGGATCCAGATCAGACCATAAACTTGATGAAGACAACAGTGGCAGACAGCTGTTCGTGTGATCTCTGTGCTCACTCTGCATTTGTTGTGTAGAAATAACCTCCACATTCCCAGAGGAAGATGACATATATAGCTTTGTCGTCACTCTCTTCCTGTTACGTAAAGGCGCCGATGTGCCCGCCCACTCCGCCTCATACACAAACGGCGCCACAAACAGCAACTGTGTTCAAGTAAAAGCGACGTTTGTTCCCGTGATTCTCCTTAAAATGTGTATTTATCGCCTGACCTTCGTCTTCAGACTTCAGTTTAGCTCGTTAACCGAATGTTTGTGTCGTAAAAACTACAGTCGAGCGGTTTTTGAGGAGCCTGGTTCAACACAATCCCTGATGCGTGACGTCTCGCATATAGAAACCACATCTCCAAACTTCATTTTAAAAAGTGTCCACTAAATGTTTACAGCGGTCATCGGCGAGTTATTGACGTGATAGAACAAAAATGAGGACCTTTCACAAAGTCACAATAGCACCTCTTAATCTCGGCATACCTGTCACGCAACAAGCAGTGCGTATATAAATACAAATTAAACTTTTGTACACAATTTGACCTCTCTTTCCGGTTACTTCGGTCCAGTATCCTTCGCATCGGAACGCGAGGGCAAACCATGCGAGGCGGTGCAGTTGTTTGGATTGTGTAAATTAACTGATGCTTGCAAATATATTAGAAATGATGATGGTTTCCAACATATATTACGTTTTGTTTTCTGCCACTTACACAGCGTGTCGATAAACAAGGTAATGTTAACTCTGAGGATTTTTGAATAGAGTTTGGTGTGCAGATCTCCAGCACGTATCGGGGCAGGGCTTCCTTCTGTTTCGGTACAGACAAGGAAGCCCGCTCAGCCAATAGCGACGCGCCGCTGCTGGGATCAAACCGCGCGAGGCCAATTGCGATCTCCAGTGGCGGGTTTTTCTTTTGAACTCATCTGTGATTGGACAATTATCCAGCAGACGACGTCATTTCCCTCGTGGCGCCGCGTTCGTATCGACCAATTGTGACACCAGAAGAGGTATGTCCTATAAAAATCGAGGAATCGCTCGACCAATCAGATTTCCCCGTTGTCACCATCGCTGACACCACAGCCAATCACGTGCCGGGAAACAGAGCTCGGGGCTCAACAGCTTGTTGTTCGTGTATCGCTTTGCGGCCGGAGCGAGAGGGGAAGCAGCCGCGTTCGTGAATGTAAGTATAAAAACCTTCACATTCTGTCCTGAACCAAAGTAAAACTTGAAACGGTTAAAATCACCGGCAGCTCGGGGACAGAAAGCCGGGTGGATGTCACCGGGGAGGCTGGGAGGGCTCCAGTTAGACGCTGTTGTAACGAGCTGCCTGTGAATTGAATGGCAGCGGCAGTCGGCTTGTTTTTGCAGTGAAGAAATGTGAAGCTTCTGCGCCTTTGTGGAACAGCAACATATTAAATAAATAAATACACAACAGTTTTCGTTCCGTCGAATGTCACACATTCTCGTTTTGTTTGATATAAACTTAGTTTACCCTCGAAACGGAAGCTAACGTTGACGCTAGTCGAGCCTGCTCTGCTGTTATCAGACTGTTTAAATCGCCATATGATCCACAAACTAGCTAGTTGAGTCGCTAGTTAGCCAACTAGCTAAATGTAGCTCCGGACCGGAGAGTGAAACCCCGCTCGGTCCTCCGCTGTCCCCGCGGCAAACACCGTTGTTTGGACTTTGTTCGTGTCGGGACTCGGTTATGTATGACCGGGGTTCTCCCCCAGCAGCTGGTCGCTAGCAGGCGGTTTTGTGGGGAGGTAAAGTTAGCCGAGCTAGCAGAGCTGACTAGCGAGCTGTGATGGCGACGTGACTCAGTGGAGCTGGGAGCGGAGCGGGAAGGAACGCTCCGCTCCGGCCGCGCTGCTCGTCCTGGTCCGCAGCCGCTCGGTGTCCACTCAACCACCCGACGATATTTCATCTAGAACCCGCTGAAACCGGTGACTCCATGTTCGGTCGACGTTAAGGTCGCTAGCTAAGTTAGTGTTGGCTGTTTGTGCCACATATTTGATCTGATCCGGGCAGGGAGGAGGAGGGAGGGGGCTGCACCGAGCCAGAAAAGAATGCCTGAGCTAACACAAGTGAGTGGCTAGTCGGTTAGCTTAGCATTATTTTACAACCCCAGGGCAGTTTGACACTCTGTCCCTGTCTGTCCTCTGGTGTAGCGCCAACTTTAATCACACGTCCCGTCCTGTTTGTGTCTTTCAGTGATCCCAAATCTTTCGAGCTGGACTCCCTCAAATAACCGGAGAGATGAAGGTGAGTGTTTGACCTGCGACACAACCTGAAGACGGTGCTCTCAGCCGGAGCTCCGTGTCTGCGCTCCGCTGACACATCCAGCGTTAAACTGGGCTCTGATGGTCTGCTGGGATCTTTCCAGTTAAAAGACTCGTCTCGGTCCAGTTTATCTTGTCTCTCAGTTCATCCTGTCTTACATTGATGATCAGTGTCACAGTAATGATCTACTGTTCTCACAACACATCCATAACACTCAGTAGGCCTGCCATGATGAGTCTGTTCATGTCCATTCACAGAAAAGGAACTGCCAGCTTTTAATCATTTATTAATCATTTCAGCCAGTAACCAATCAGAAATGTAAAACAGTTTGTTAATGTAAGGATCAATACTTCTCTCTGTTTTCTATCACAGTAAACTGAAGAGCTCAGACGAGCAGTTTGAATCTCAGGGCATGTTTTTTTTAAAAACTATTTTCTGATGTTTTATAGACAAACCACTTATAAGAAGCAATCTGCAGATTAATTGATAATCATTAGCTGCAGCGACTCACCTGTACTTGAGATGTTCCCTCTGCTGAACTACGAGGGAGAGTTTCATTTCCAAAGATGAGTCTCCTCTCTGGGACCCAAACAAACATGGCAGCTGTAAATGAAAGCCTGTTACTTATCTGGTTCCCATCTTAGTTTGGGTCAAGATCTGGATGTGTACCTTGTGAAACTTCACAGAACAGCAGAGGAAAGACGGATTTGAAACTACGTGTCACATTTCTCAAAGTTTTACTTCACAAGTACAAAAGTCTTCATGTAAAATGATGAGGAAGTTAAAGAAACTGGAACTAGGTCCAGCTCAGACCTTCAGTCAGCCTTAACTAGTAACACAAACAAATAAGAAGCTTGTGTGCATCCTGGGACTCTAACAGGATTCATTCATCAGCCCTGAAGGACAAAACACAGACAGACGGACAGTTCAGTTAAACTACCAGACTGGTCCAACTGAAACTGAGTCCAACACTAAGCAGACTTTAGAAGTCCAGAATCCTGAAGTGAAATCTGCCAGTTTGAAAGATGAAAGTACATTTTAAGAGTTCTCTGGCAGAGGACTGTTTGGATTGTTCAGGTGTGTTTCAGTTCAACAACTGAAGGAGATGTTTGATTCTCCACAACAGAAACAGATTTCTGTATTGAACCATCCCGTCAGACGTCCTGCCCCCTGCAGGGGGAACACGGCTCATATTAGTGACATAACCCTGATGACAGTAAATCTATAAACAAACCTCCGTGTGTTCATGGAGGACCAGTTTCATCGTTCAGGTGAGACCACAAACCTGCGTCAGCAGCTCTTCTGTCGTCGGGCTAATGTTAGCATCTAACTGCTGCAGATGCCTTCAGACTGGAGACCCACAGCTGCAGCTCCTCTGCTGTGTGCTGCAGTGCATGCTGGGAGTGTGTGTGTCCTGATGTTGCTGATGTGTGTTTCAGGCAGCAGACGAGCCTGCCTACCTGACAGTGGGGACGGATGTCAGTGCCAAATACAGAGGAGCCTTCTGTGAGGCCAAGATCAAGACTGTGAAACGCATGGTGAAGGTCAAGGTAAGACCTGCAGGGACATGAAGTCCAGGTTTAGACCTGAGCATGGTCACGGTCTCAATGTCGGGTGGACCAGAACTCACAGAAATAACAAAGTGCATCTGGTCTCTGAGGTCCTGCATGTCCACCCAGTGAGACTGGATTTATCACAAGCCGAGGTGGATCATGAGTTTTGTCCTCGGCCTTCAGATTGAAGTCATCAAAGACAAAGTGGTTTGTTCAGGACAGAAAGAACAGGAAGTCTGTAATGGTTCACTCTGTCCTGAGTCTTGGTCTAGTGTCTCTCATTTGGACAATTAGCTTAATTGTAAAGCACTTTGTAAATACATGCTGTCCAAAAAGACTTTAAGTGTCTACAACAAGTCTGACTTCAAAGACCAGGTCTATGTTTATGCAACCATCCCGTCTCAGTAAAATCTGATGCACATGTCGGGCAGGAAACCCTTCATCTTCATCCTCTTCGTCTTACTGTGTCTTCAGGTGACTCTGAAAGGTGAAAGTACGTCCCAGGTGGTGCAAGACGACCAGGTCAAAGGACCACTCAGGGTAAGAAGATGATGGTGATCAAGACTTTGTTGTGGCCTGATTGTGGATTCTGACTCTGTCTCCGTGTCCTTCAGGTGGGCTCCACTGTGGAGGTGAAGACTAACGAGGGTTTATCCAGCGAGGCCGTCATCGGTAAGCTGACGGACGCCAGCCTCTACACTGTGGGTAAGTCTCTGTTCCAGCCTCCTGATTGGTCCACAACATGGGTCACAAGTTTTCCATTTTGTCTGTTTTATTTGGATAGACGAAAATCACGACTCAAAGGGTTTCAGAACCTGAGACAGGTGAGGTGTGAGACAGGTGAGGTGTGAGACGGGTTCTTGGCTCGTTAGATTGTAAACATGTCTGAAGAATACGGAGCACTGAGTCACATGACCTCGTCCCCTGTGGAGGAACGCGTACAGCAGCGGGCTGCAGAGCTCATGATGCTTCAGCCCCAGACTCAGACTGTGATCTGGATCAGACCAGACCCAAGAGGAGCTCCGACTCATCCACATGGTCAGAGGTCACATGATGAAGTGTAGAAATGAGAAAGTCGTCTTTTCACAGCTGCAGCACACTGATGATGTCATCATATACCTGCCATGAGTTTTAATCAGCCAGGTGATTGACAGGTGGAGTGGGCGGAGCTCCTGTTGCTGGAACCTCAGCGTTCATCTCCACATCTGCTGGATCAGTGATCAGTGACGTGTCCAACCACTGACATCTGGTTCCAGATCAGGTTTCTGTCTTCAGACAGCAGAGCTCTTTAATAACAACGTGATTCCTGCTGTCACTGATAGGAGTGAAGCATTTCCTACTGTGAGACCGGACGCTGTGATTGGTTGTCGGGGAGTGATGATGCTGAGAAAAGGTTTCGCTCAATGAGCTGATGATGTCCTGCGATGTCACGTCTTCTCTTGGCTGTCTGACCAATCCCCTGCATGGCTAACATGCTAACAGCAGCAGTCCACAGAATATTAATTAACAGCGTTTTATTAACGTTTATAACACCTAACTGTCAGTCAGCTCTGTCACTGCAGCCAATCAGCATCTCTTCTTCTTCTTCTACTGTTTGTTTTTATTTCACCTGCAGTCATAAAACCAGAATATAAACAAACTATATTTCCCGAATGAGAGGTCAGCCCCGCCCCCTCTCTCTGATTGGCTGGTTTTCACATGTCAACATTCAATCAGACTGAAAGAGGCGGGTTACTTCATGACAGGAAGTGAAGGATTCAAATGAATTTCAGTCTGTGTGTGTGTTTCAGTGTTTGATGATGGAGATGAGAAGACTCTTCGTCGTACGTCCCTGTGTCTGAAGGGAGAGAGACATTTTGCAGAGAGCGAGGCAAGTCTCACACACAGGGACTACTTCTCAGACCTGTATCCTTCCACCAGTCTCAACTCTAAAGTATCTGATATTAAAATATGTTATTAAAATGTCCTAAATATGTAATCGTTATCCCCCGTCCGGCTCTCAGACGTTGGACCAGCTGCCGTTGACGAACCCGGAACATTTCGGCACTCCGGTCATTGGCAAGAAGTCAAACCGCGGCGGGCGGCGTTCGTCCCAGGCTGTGTGAGTCCGCTGCTTTTAAACTGCATCTACATATGACTTCAAAGGTTTTTACTCATAAATGAAGAGACACCTTGTGAGGACAGAGACCGCAATACTGACTGTCTGTCTGTCTGACTCTCTACCTGTTTGTCTCTCAGGGCTGATGAGGAGAATGAGTCTTCGTCCAGTGAGGATGAGGAGGAGGACAGGAGGAGGCTGAACGATGAGATGCTGGGAAAAGTCTGCAGCGTCGAGACTGACGACGAACCCAGCAGCTGGTACCTGGCTCTGGTACAACACACACACACACACACACACACACACACACCCCTGATTGGACCCAACCTGACGTGATAAAAGACAGAATAACTTTTCAGGTCATATTACTGGTTTCAGTTTCTCCAATTCATTGATCATTGAAGGTTGTGCAAACATTATGGGACACATTGAATAAATCATTAATATAAATAAATAACTCATCACACTATTGATTAGAACTCAGCAAACTGATCAGAAATGTGATTGATTGTTCAGCGTGTGAAGAGTGAAGTTGGTGTTCAGAAGAGTGAGACTCCTTTTGTTTCTGGTTAAGTGAAGCTGCTCTGGAGTTATTGATCCGACGTGTATGAAGTGATCACTGATTGGTGGATTGTGAGATGAAGATCAAAGCAGAGAGATGTTAATGAGCTGGTGAGTCACTCAGGTGTGTGTGTGTGCTGCAGGTGGTGTCTCCCAGTTGTAACGAGGAGCTGCAGGTGAAGAAGGATCAGTGTCTGGTCAGAGCCTTCAGCGACTCCAAGTTGTGAGTTTACTTTGATTTATTATTGATCTTTGATCAGAAAGCGATCAGCTGTGTCTCATCCTCCTGTTTCCTGCAGCTACACGGTGGCGAGGAGACACGTCCACGCCGTCAACTCAATCAGCAGCGCCAAGTCTGAGTTCTCCAACAGGAGAGGTGAGGCACTACACCTCCCACGATGCACCGGGGCACTGCCTCACCTGTCAGCTCAACACTGACTCTTCTTCTGCGTTTTTCTTTTTCTCTTTATCACTCTTCTTCTTCTTCTTCTTCCTGCTGCTTCCTCTATTTCTCCTCCTCCAGGTTTTGAAGCAGCCCAGATGTTCCTGAAGAGCAGGGAGGTTCCAGATGTGTGGAAGATGGACATGAGTCAGATCCTGGACTCGTCCTCCAGCGATGATGATGAGGACGATGAAGAGGAGAAAGAGAGTGATGAGGATGAGGAGGATGAAGACGAGAAGAAAAAGAAGAAACGCATAAAGGAGGAGGTGAGAGACCAGGTGTGACTGCTGGGGGGGGGGGTCAGATCAGATGGGGTTCAGATACTCACCTGTCTGTCTGTCTGTCTGTCTGTCCAGCCGGAGGAGGAGCTGGATCCAGAGGAGAGAGACCTCTTCCTGCAGCAGCTCTACAAGTTCATGGAGGACCGAGGTGAGACTGACAGCAGCAGGTGGAGAGACAGGCAGTTTAATCAGAGTCTTTAATAATGACTCTGGTCATCTGCACCAGTAGAACCAAATGGTACATGGTCCTAGTGTCTTAGAGGTTTTTGAAGACCGGAAGAGTCTTCGTCAGCTGTTCACATGGAAACAGACAGGAGTTCATGTGAAGCTGAAAGAAGGTCAAACCCCGCCCCCTCTCTCACCCCCACACCTGTTTGTTCTTTTTTCTTCAACATTGTGTTTCTGGAAATAATCAATAGTGACAGTTTGTAAAATGAGTTTCATTAGATAAAAGTATTGATTCAGTCTGACAACATCAGGAACAAACAGCTGAGAGGATCCACAGACACTGATAGATTGTTCTAACATTACGTCTGTCTGTCTCTGTCTGTCTGTCCATCAGGGACCCCCATCAACAAGCCTCCAGTGTTGGGCTATAAGGACCTGAACCTCTTCAAGCTCTTCAGACTGGTCTTTCACCTGGGAGGCTGCCACAAGGTGAGCTGTCTGTTCCTCTGCCTGTCTGTCTGTCTGTAGACTTTCTGACATTCGTTAATATAACATCACGTCCTGTAAGATGTGACCGCTGACATCTGTAAAACCTGGGACCTCAGAACAGACTGAAGCTGATCTGAGGTTGGGACGCAGCCGTGAGCTCAGCAGGTCATGTGACCTGCTGATGGAGGAGTGATGATGCTGGACTGAAGTCCTGTGATGTCACTTCCTCTTGGCTGAGGACGGAGATGCTGGATGTGACTCTGTTCTGTGTGTGTTTGTAGATCGAGTCTGGAACAGTGTGGAAGCAGGTCTACATGGATCTGGGGATCCCCGTCCTCAACTCTGCCGCGTCCTACAATGTCAAGACGGCCTACAGGAAGTAAGAACACACCTGCTCCCTCCCCGCAGCTCACCCTCACCTGGTTATCAGCATGTCTGTCAGCTGATCAGTGACAGTATGTTTAGAAAATGTCTGTCCACCGGAGAGCGCTGACGAGCTGTCACATGTCCATCAGTATGTTTGTGGGTCACGATTTAAGGATTCTGAACCAAGATGGAGGTTTATGTTGTCAGATAAATCATCATCAGATTGTTTTCAGCGTGTCAGTCTGTCTGTAACAGGACTGTCTGCAGCAGACATCACCCCGCTGCTGTTAGAGTGGAATAACCTGATTGATGGGCGTGTTACACGTGACGCTGTACGAGGCCCCGCCCTCGCTGCATCAGACTGTTTCCCATCAGCCCCCTGGTTTGTTGATGGTGTAATTTGTGTCTTCAGGTATCTGTACGGTTTTGAGGAGTACTGCCGCTCCGCCTCCATCACCTTCAGGACCATCCATCACAACAACCCCCGCCCTCCCACCACACCGGCCAATCAGAAGCAGACGGGGGCGGAGCCCAAAGAATCATCCACGCCACCAGTGAAGGCGGAGCCTGTCGATGACCGGATGGAGGAGGCAGAGTCAGAGAGCGAGAAGGAGGAGGTGAAGGAGAGACAGTCGTCCCCGAGGGTGAGAAAGCACAGACCCGTAGTGTTTGACAGACAGCTGATCTGATCCCACAAACCTTTACATCCTGTTTAATAATCCGCATCATGAGGAAACCTGTTCAATGATCCCCCACCCCCCCACCCCGCTGTCAGTGAAGGAGGTGCGATGCAGTAACAGCTGAAATAATAATCAATAACTCTGTAATACAAGTTTGAGTCTGTGAGTTGGACTGATGACAACAAACTGTCTGTCTGTGTTTTAGGGGAGGAGGAGGTGTGTGGGGAGTCAGCTGAATGCAGAGAGAGAGTCGCCCTCCAGACCAGAGAAACGAGGAGGAGGAGAGAACCTTGAGGAGCAGAGGGAGATGAGGAGACGCAGAAACAGAAGAATGGATGGTTTTGAGAAAGGCTCTGAGGACGAGGAGGAGGAGGAGGAGGAGGAGGATGAAGATGAGGAGGAGATGGAGAGGAGGAGAGCAGACAGGTGAGACTGATGTTCATGTTGTTAGTAATAGTACTACAGTATACGATGATCTGATGTAATGAAGTATTCAGATCCTTTACTCAAGTAAAAGTACAGTATGAAGTAGTAAACACTGTTCAAAGTTTAAACCTACTTCAGTATATAAGTGTCAAAGGTTAAAGTACTCCACATGTCATATTATCATTATCAGTGTATTTTATATTACTGGATCATTAGTATTTAAATGTTGTAGCTGCTGGAGGCGGAGCCTCTTTACCTGCATGCTGTTGGGAACCAGGAGTACAAAAGTACAAAGAAGTAGAAAATAAACCACGAGTACCTCAAAATAGTACTTACATCGCAGTACTTGGTTACTTTCCACTGCTGACAACTACTGACAGCCTGGGAGCCTTAGAGACTCGATTCAGGGTAAAAACACGTCCCTGTGAGATTAAACTCTCTGTGTGTGTGTGTGTGTGTGTGTGTCAGGGGTGAGGATGACGAGGACGATGACTCGTTGACGGGGACGAAGGTCAGGGTGAAGTACGGCCGAGGAAAGACTCAGAAGATCTACGAGGCGCACATCAAGAAGACGGACGTGGACAACGGAGAGCAGTTCTACCTGGTTCACTACTTTGGCTGGAATGTCAGGTGAGTGTGTGTGAAGATGTTGTAGAGTGCAGGTAGTGTTGGAGGCGGAGTCTGTCCTGACGCAAGTGTGTCTGGTCCACAGGTACGATGAGTGGGTGAAAGCCGACCGGATCATCTGGCCTGTGGAGAAAGGAACGAAGAAGAGGCAGAGGAAGAAGGTGAAGGTGAGCTCAGTGTGGTCATGTGTCCCGGTGAAGGAGGACTGATGGGGGCTGTCCAATCAGTTGCAGAGAGACACGGGGTGGGCGGGGCTTAGTTTGACTGACAGACTCATGAAACATTTACATCCATGTTTGCCAGCTTGCTGTCTTCTTCTTCTTCTTCTCTGCCTTTGTTGGCGCATTGCGGCCTCCTTTTAGATCAGTGGAGGGCGTGAAACCACCATCGGAACCTCCTCCAGGTTCCTGCAGGTTCTCCTGGTTGGACTGCTACTATCACATGCAGCAAACACACAGAACCACCATAGCAACAATCCAAACACCCTAGCAACCACGTAGCAACATCCAACTGAACACTGGTAACCGGCTGTCAGTCAGTAGCACCTCAGTAACATACAGCAGGTGTGTGCACAACGAGGTCCACTGACACCTGTAACCAGGGCTGGACCCACTCATCAGGTCAGTCAAACCAACAGCAGGTTGCTAGTTAGTCTCCATCCTGTCTGAGCCTGGCTGAGAGGGTCCCACGCAGACACACAGTCCACATTGCTAAGGGGGGTATTAGCAACACGTTAGCATCTATATGTCCACTAACATCACAGCAGTCCTTATTAAACACCGCTGTGTTGTTGCTCACTGACCGGAGACACATCGAGCAGCAGACAGACGCTTAAGTCTCTGTTCAACATGGCTGCTGCTCTCACTCACCGTCTCCGTCCGTCTGTCTCTGTCTGTCTCCGTCTGTCTGTCTGTCTCCGTCTCAACAGAACAAAGAGAAGGAGGATCCAGAGAAGGAGCGAGACATAGACGAAGAGAAGACGCCATCGATGGCGCTGAAGCCTCCAGGAGCGAAGCGTGGTCGTCCTCAGATCAGGACTACGCCCACCGGCTCAGCCGGCCGCAGCGTCTCTAAAACCCCCAGCAGCGAGGGGCGGTCCAACGGCAAGAGCAGCAGGACGGAGACGCCATCCAGCATGGCCAACGGAGACAGTAAGAGACACTGAACATGCTCAGACCTGCAGAATCAGCTGATCAGTTATCAGTCTGCTGATCGATTACATATGTAATGAGGAAGATGCTTTTTATTCTGTGACATGTTAGTGACATCAGAGGAGGAGGGTTTTTTCAATAAACACCTGAAGAGGTTAACTGATGGTTAAGAA
This sequence comes from Macquaria ambigua, assembly GCA_008360985.2. Classification (NCBI taxonomy): domain Eukaryota; kingdom Metazoa; phylum Chordata; class Actinopteri; order Centrarchiformes; family Percichthyidae; genus Macquaria; species Macquaria ambigua. The sequence continues at coordinate 25,530 of VMKM01002654.1, read as the reverse complement.
TTGGCAATTCAGGGTGGGGGGTTCAGAACTGTCACCTGCCTCGGTTTGCAGGTGTGTGTGTTCTGCTGTCTGTCCTCTGACGTGACGTCCTCTCTGCAGACACTCCTCGCAGGAGAACCAAGAGAACGTCGGGCATGTATGACTCCGACCGAGCGTCCAACGGTGAGAACAAGTCGACTTCCTGTTTCCTGTCTTTGACCCAGTTTATTGATGAGTAACTAACCAATCCACTCTTGTCTCCCTGCAGAGGAGTCTGGGAACTCATCAGAGGACAGCGAATCAGAAGACCCGCCTGACAAAAACCCGTCTCCATGGCAAGGGAAGACTGAAGCCCCGCCCTGCCAGGAGGAGGTGAAGGAGGAGGAGGTGTGTGAGGTCGCTAATGTCACAACAGCCGCTAACAACGACAACACTGCCACGGCAACAGCGGGTCAGCTGCCTGCCGCAACTGCACCGCCGTGTCCCAGCATGCCTCAGGAGAAAGCTGACAAACTCCTGAGCCAATCAGAGAAGAAGGAGGCAGAGCAGGGGGAGGAGCCTGCAGCAGAAGCTGCCATGTTGCCCGCTTACCTGGACAAGGAGAACACAACGTCTCCGGTGCAGGAGCGAGTCACCAAGATGGCGTCTGTCCAGGAGAAAAACAAGAGGTCTCCTGGACAGGAAGTGCTCACCAAGACGCCCCCCCACAGGACGTCTCCGCCCCCCGACAAGATCAACAAGACGTCACCTGAGAAGCAGCCGCAGGTGTGCTCCCCTCAGCCTGCCCCCGAAGAGGAGGAGGACAGCAGGTCCACTCCTCTCTCCTCCCCCAGGGTCAAAGGTCGCAGGGCCAACCTCAGGGAGATGGGCTCTGAAACTCCTCCCAGAATCCCCCTCTGCACTCCCAGCCCCGCCCCCACCTCCAGCCCCTCCCACATGGGGGCGATGTCGTCTCCTCCTCGCAGCGTCCTGAAGAGACAGGACGAGCCCATGGTGGTCCTCCACTGCCTCCCCACCCAGCGCCTCACCCCTGAGTCTCCCACTGTGGACTCGGACACTGACTCTGCCACTGAGGAGGAGGAGGAAGAGGTGGGGTTCCCTGAGGAGAGGAGCAGCTCCACGCTGAAGCGTAAAGCTGCAGAGCAGCGAGCAGCAGACAAGAAGCTCCGCCCCGACAGGAGGCAGGATGAGGCCGCCTCCCCCAAAAACCCCCCTGCCCCGCCCAAGGTGGCCGCTGGAGCTTCACCCAAAACCCTCCCCTCCCCCCTCCACAGGGGGGAGTCAGAGAGGAGGAGTGAGGGAGTGATGAAGGCAGAGGAGTGGCCCCGCCCAGCGGAGGAGACGCCGAGGGAGGTGTCAGAGGAGCGTCTGATGGGCGGAGCCACGAAGGAGTCAGAGGTGCATGCTGGGATGCCTCCCCCCACTGTAGAGGCCTTGGGGCCCGCCCCCCCTGAGGAGCTGGAGCCGCAGATCGGCCCCGAGGCGCTGGTCTGCCACGAGGTGGACCTAGACGACCCGGACGAGAAGGAGAAACCCAGCACCGCCCCAGAGCACCTCCTCCTGATGATGAGGGAGCCGCAACATGCCCCGCCCCCGCTGCCTAACCTTCTCCACACCTCCCCCCACATCCCCCACCTCCCCCAGCCTCAGGTCAGGCCCTTCCTGCCGGCCGCCGCTCCCAGCTCCGCCCCCTCCACTGAGGAGCTCCATCCAGCTAAGAGCGCCGCCGAGGAGGAGAGAGGAGCAGCGAGGGGGGAGCAGGAGGGAGACTCCAGCCCTGGGTTTGATGGCAGCGCCTCCTCCTCCTCCCTGCTGTCACTGCAGGAGACCAAGGACCGAGGTAAGACCAGAGACCGGTATGAGGTGTGAACAGTGCCTCAGGTGGAGGCTGTCAGGTGACCCGTGATGGAGTCACACACACACACACACACACACACACACACACACACACACAGAGCCTGATTGGTTAGTTGTTGCAGAGAGTAACCTGTGTGGCCTTTGACCCCTCAGGTCAGAAGAGGTTGATGGACAGTAACCTGAGCCCGACGGCCAAGAAACAGAAACGCAACCAGAAACGACCACACACACCTGGGAAGGTGGAGAAGAACGGAGCAGGTGAGCTGTGTGTGTGTGTGTGAGATGGAACCAGCATTTAAAACAATCTCAAGGTCCACTTACTTGTTCTGGAGCTTTCGACCACATCACACTGTCATCACGGGAACTGTTTGAGTTGAGATTGACCTGTCTCTCTCTGTCTGTCTGTCTCTCTGGCCCCCCCAGGTCACAGCAGTGACAGTGAGGACCAGTCTCGTCTGTCGTCTCTGTCTCAGAAGTCTCAGAAGTCTCGTTGTCCCAGTCTGTCATCTCCGTCCTCTCACAGTAAAGACAAACACAACTTCTCCCCTCAGAGGACGTACAAGTGGACCTTCCAGCTCGGTGAGCAGCCAAGCACGTTTAACTTCGGTCTTTGACGATCAAACTGTCTCTAGTTCCTGTCTGTCTGAGCAGAAACTGAAGCAGCGACGCGTCGGTCAGAGAGTTATAACTCCTCTTCCTCCTTCCTCCTCCCTCCTCTTCCTCCTCAGATGAGTTGGACAATATGTCGAGCACAGAGAGGATCTCCTTCCTGCAGGAGAAGTTGCAGGACATCAGGAAGTACTACATGAGCCTGAAGTCGGAGGTGGCGTCCATCGACAGACGCAGGAAGAGACTAAAAAAGAAGGAGAGAGAAGGTAGGAGACGCAGTGCATGCTGGGAAACCACACAGTCCATCTATCTCTGATGTCCATCCAGAACAAACGTCCATCCAGAACAAAGAGCTTTTCTTCAGTATCACAGTGATCAGTGATAGTTGTCTGAACATCCATGTTACACTGCAGACAGGAGCTGCTGCTGGACTCTGACTACAGGTGAACTAATGTAAAGGTGTCTGTAAAGAGAACAGCAGCAGCGACCTGCAGCTGACGTCACAACAGACCAGCTGATGAGCTTCACAGGGTCTGGTTCTCCTGATGGCTTTAATTGTTTCTGTCGTCTTATTGGTTCTCAAACAGGCCGACATGTTGCTGTTAGCATGTTAGCATCTATCAGATTAGCAACAACATTTTCACACAAAAGTCAAATTTCACTCTGAGCTGATAAAATGCAGCAGAAGGAAAAAACTTGAAATGCCATGGGAGGAGCAGCTGGTCCACTGAGAGACAGGAGCTCACTGTCATCAGTACAGTCACTGACCAGAGCAGGTGATCATGTGGAGATCAGCGCCGCTGACAGAAGAAGAAAAGGTATTGATCAGTCAACTTGCTGAATGTGATTAAATGTGCGTCTCTGTCTCCTTCAGTGTCCAACACGACGGCGTCCACCTCGTCAGGCTCCTCAGACACAGGTATGAGTCCGTCCTCGGCCTCGCCCACTCAGAACACCGTCGCTGTGGAGTGCAGGTGATGACACGCCCACCCAGGCCCCGCCCCCTTCCTGCCACAGACTCTGCCCACTCAGCCAGCTCTCAGGGCATGATGGGGAAAAAAACAAACAAAACTCCCTCCAGGTCAGAGAGTCTGAGCTCCGACTGACGCAGCGGCTGATGGGAGGGGGGGTACTACCACCTGACCTTAGCCCCACCCCCTCACCTATGGACTGACTTCCTGTTTCAGGAAACAAACAAGACCGAAAAATCAGCCGTCTGTTCAGCCGCCACAGAGCACTTCTTTACTTCCTTCCTTCTTCCGGTGTGTCTCCTAATTTCAAAATAATGTGACAGGTTATTTTTGGGGGGGTGGGGGGTCAGAGGTCACTGGTATAGAAACAGGAAACAGATTCCTGAAGCAGCACAGCTCATTATGCAATTTTTTTTTTTTTTGTTGACTCAAATTTTTTAAGAAAACAGAAAAGATAAAAAAAGGTTTCCTGACTTCCTGCTGTGAGTGTTTTTGGCCTTTATATATAGAATCAGAGCTTTTATTTTGGTAAAAACAAACAAAAAAGTTTCTGATGTCACAGCAGGGAGAAAATGAAATATTTGTAGAGATGAACTCTTTTGTTTTTGTGTAAAATAATTAAATGAAGCTTATTTATTCAGTTAGTGAAGACAGAAGATTTTTAATGTTTGTTGGTTTGTATGGAAGATCAATACTGCCAGGAAAACAAGATACAGTAAGGAAAAATAAAAAAACTAAATCCAAAATACTTCCCAGTAAATCTCATAATTTTTAAAAGTCTCGACTTAAAATTTGGATTTATGTTGTTGAATTATAACATTTTACTTCCAAAGTTTGATCTGAACATTATAATTTTGACCTCAAAACTTTGATTTACTGGTCGAAAATCTAAATTGGTTCACAAATTGTGACTCAGTAAATCTCAGTATTTTAAGTTATAATTTTGACTCACTGAGTCAACGTTTACTTTTTCTCATAATTTTACTTAAAAGATTATAAGTTTGACTTGGATCATAATTGTGACAAAGTGAATTTTGAGTCTTAAATTCGGCTTCATATCTTAATTTTGACTATTTGTGATTTTGATTTCATTATATTTAAATTGAGTTTTGAATATTTATATAATTTTGACTCGGTATTTCATATTTTGGACTTCTTGTTGTGTCATTTAGATTTACCTTGAGTTTATTCCTTTAATTGGTCTGTTTTCTTCTCTGGCTGATTTGACCTTCCATACATTCAGTACTGACCTAGCTCCTGGAGGATCTCTGCTGCACTACTTCCTGTTCCTCCCTGATTCTTCTGTGGTTTCCTCTCTGTGTGGCTGACAGACGGCTGTTTTCAGCTCCTGAACGTTTCTTTGTTTTGTACATAAAAGTTCTGAGTAAAGAAAAGAATAAAACCACACCATGTATTTGAGAACTACATTTTACACGCCTGTAAAGAATGATTTATAATATTTTTTAAGAGCAGACTGTTTGTACTGTTGTATTATGAACTCCTCAGTTGTTGTTTTTTTCTATGTGGTGTTAGCGGCGGTTGGAGAGCGACGACTGTCAATACAGAAACACACACTTCCTCCTGACAGCAGCAGCCATGTTGGACCTGTGTGCACAATAAACAGAGCTCTCTGTTTCTAATAAAGTTCTTAAATATGTTTCCACGAGTCCTGATCCTCCTCCCAGACTGAGACCGTCTCCCCTCAGAGACCAACAGCAACGGTGCATTCACGTGCTTCCCGTCAACTTGTAAAGTCTCATTTTCATGTTTAAAACAACAGTTCAACGTCGTGAAATCCTCTTCTTCCCTTCCTCTCGGAGTCAGGGTTCAGATTGATGCTACTCTAAGCAGCTGGTTAGCTTAGCTTAGCTTAAAGACTGGAGACGGGGACACAGCTAGCCTGGCTCTGTCCAAAGGGAACAGAATCCCTGTTTCCAGTCTTTATGCTAAGCTAACTAGCTGCTGCTGTAGCTTCATGTTTAGCGTACAGACATGAGTGGGATCAACCTGAACATGTGACTCGGAGAGGAAGAGGAGTTCACTACATGTTGAACTGCTTTAACACCAGGAAGTCGATTTAAAGGGCCACACATTTTCCATCTGCGTTGGATCTAAAAACAGAAGGTAGTGTTGAGTTTAAAGCAGCGGCTGATTTACAGAACTTCTTTAACTTTGAGGTGAATATTGATCACTGAAACTAATAAACTATATTCCTGCTATTAGCACCTTATTACAGAGTAGTTTTCAGGACATTTCCACATGCATATCAGTTCCTCTGACACTCAACAGAAAATGTCTGACTTCATCACTATTACATGTGCTAGTGGTGCCACGTCACCATGACAACAGTACACATGTTCATGTGAAGAAATAGTTCCTGTGAAAAGTCTTGTTTCATATTTTCTGACTTTACTAGTGTGAGCCAATTAGATTGAACTGTATTTATGATCAATATTAAAAGTAGAACATGACACAGCAACCCCCTAACAGCCAATCAGAAGTCATATTATAAAGTGAGGTATTCAAAAAAACACCTTCAGACTGCAGAAGCAGCTATTGAACTTATTTCCAGACACGAGGAACAAAGAACACGGGTTCATGTTGTTTAATAAAAATATGATTTCAACAGAAAACATGAAGGACGAGAAACCTGGTCCTGTTTGAAACTACGTCTCCCGGCTCACTTTGAACAGGTCAAACTAAACGGCATCAGCTGCAGTTCAGAGTCTTTATTCATCAACACGGTGATCTTGGACCTGCTGGACCAGCATCAGTCCACTCAGCCTGCTTGGGTCAGGTTATCAGTCCAGACCAGACTAGGTCAGACCGGTTCAGCGAGGTTGTCCCAGCAGTCCAGCTTTAGCAGCCAGAGCCTCGTTCTGCTGGATGTGGTACTCCTGGAAACGCATCGAGATCCGCTGAGTCATCTTAAGATACTTCTGTAGACACGACTCTGAGCAGCTGGACTGAAACAACAATCAATCATTAATGTTGGTGACTGACATGAAACTCTGCTGTCGAATCATCAGGACAAAAACATCAAAATATCTGATTCTTTGATAAAAAGCATCAAGAGGCCTGAGGACATAAAAACTGAAGGAGAGAAGTCGACTATGACTCCCAGGATGCATTTCACTGATAGACAGCAAATCACAGAGCCTCATCTTCTGCTGTCAAAGCAACCTGATCAAACATTTAGCAGTTTAAATCAGTTCACTTCAAGCCCCCAGGAAGAGCGCCAGGCTTTGAAGCCAATTTGACATAGTGGCCAAACCGTGTAATTACAACTTCCGGGTCCGTCACGTGATGCACACTGGCCCCAAGACACTTTTTCCCATAGACTTACATTGGGAAAGAGACGTCTGTAAATCAGCGGATAATTTTTTTTGAGGTACAACAACTAGCCAGTACGAACACTTAAACAGCCCTTATTTAAATCATTATGTCCTAAAAGTTGTAAAATGCATAAATAGCCGAATCCAGAGTTACAGAGTCACTGTGGTTCAGGTGAGTGAGCCTGAGAGCGAGCAGCTGGGAGGCGGGGCTAAAGGAAGCGCTAGTGCGCTCGCTCTATGGGCCAAGAATGCGAAAGCTATGCGGAAGATCTGGGTAATTTTATACCCGGGCTTCATGTGCCACTGAGCAGCTGTCATAGAAATGACAAAGGCCCCGCCTCCGACTGTATCCAGTTCTCTTTATACATGGTTCACTTTCACATCCTGGATGAGTTTTGCAGCTGAGGCTCATGGGTAACGTAGTCTTTAGAGCCATCGGCCAAACTCAGAATCCAAGTCTGTGAACACACGCAAGCAGTTTGACTTTTTAATGCAGGAAAAAACAACTTCCTGACGTCTACGTTTGCTGACTGTTTGTCGTCTGGGTTGACAGATCTCAGATGTCCTTGAACACAACAACAAGAATTGCTGAGCTCAGCTGGATTTTTACCTAAAACTAAATATAACTTGGAGACAGAAATATGATTTTACTCTCAGACAGCAGGAGGTTAATGTGCTCCTACAACTCTTCAGTACGTCCTGCTGCTGCTGCTGTTGTTTACCTCCTCTGGCTTCACGTCCCGGGTGGTGAAATCTCTGACACAGTCCATGAAGCAGTTCTCCGTCACCTTGTTGTACGTCCCCAGAAACTCCTTAAACTGAAACACAAACACACGGTGAAACAGGTTCAGGTGTGAGTCCGCAGCAGGAGACAAGCTGGACGCTCAAACAGGAAGTGAAGCGTGATGACAGGTGTATCACCTATACGTGTTGTCACCTTGATGAACCCAGATGATGTGTCGTGTTGTGTTTACTGACTTTTCGAGGTGACGGCACAATCATCCTTTTTCACTGATATATATACACCGATCAGCCATAACATTATGACCACTGACTGGTCATAATGGAGGAACATTGATTATCTCGTTACAATGGCACCTGTCAGATATATATATACACATGCCTTGACGGGTCAGGGCTGTTTTGGCAGCAAAAGGGGGACCTACACAATATTAGGCAGGTGGTCATAATGTTATGGCTGATCGGTGTGTAGTATATATATGTGTATATCAGCAGACATTAGGAGTAAGAGGCTGCAGTGCGATCAGCTCTCCTTTTATTACTCCAGGCTGTCTCTGTCTATGAATGAATGTCCTCATCTGATGTCCTCTGTGTTCAGTGAGCTGACGGTTGTTGGTTTGATCGCTGAAGGTGAAACAGTAACGTGGAGGAGTTTGTTGTTTGGTGTCAGGACAAGAAAACTACAGAAAGGATCTTTGATTTCAGAGCGAGCAGAAGAACACAGCAACAAGTAGCTGCTAATAGTGACTGTATTAAAGTTGTAAATGAATATAAATATCTAAGGACAGTAGCTGATGTAAAACTGTCATGGGACAGGTGTCATTACAGGATCACAGCGATGACACACTCATTGCTCGGTATTTCTCTTGTCTGTAGTTAACAAGGACAAACTCAGTAAGAGTGTTAATGAGTCTGTAAGACTGCAGGCCAACAACAACAGTGTGGCGCTGCTCTGTGATGAATCAGGACCGAGCCACAGGCCGCTTCCTGAGCCCAGACATCCTGCAGACTGTTACAGCTGAATGACGGGTCAGCTGAAGACGCCAAGGTGACGGACAAAACTTTTCAGTTTACTATCAAGTAGAAAAACTGAAAATCCTAATCACTGATTTGTGTTTGAAAAATGACAATCAATTATCAAAATCTAAATCAATCAAGTCACTTCACTCTCTACTTGTGTTCAGTTGCTTCATTGTAGGTGAAACTTGAACTTTGAATCTGAATTAATTCTTTCTGTAGTTTATTAAAAACCAACCAAACAAAGCAGTTACCTGTTTGATCTGGTCGGACTCGGTCACCTGGACTGCCATGATTCAGAGTCTCTGAGGAACAAACAGCACACATCAGCTCTCCTGCTCCCACACCAGACTCCATTCAAAAATGTGACACTTTAATATTCATTCTCTCATTCACAATCACACCATCTACCTAAACATGAAAGCTTATCTAAATCATCAGACAGATCAAAATCCTCTCCAAAATATGTTCTGTAACTTTATCCATGAAGTGATACAAACTTTATTTTAAATTCTGGCTCATTATGAGCAGTGCCGTCCAGCAGGTGAGGAGACGTTTTAATGACTGTAGTCTGGTACAGAAAGGCCAGACTGTTGGAGCTCATTAAACAGCTGCACTGCAGTAACTTCTTAATAAATACTTACAGATTAAATACAGTTTTTGGTATTTACTAATTTCTATATTTCTTTAATTATTTCCCTGCAGGACCAGTAAGCTAACAGCTAACGTTAGCTAGCATTAGCTTCATCTTTCCGTCCTTCGGTGGGATCTTTTTTGGGTTTTGTTGTAAATTTCGTCCCTAAGTCTTCTGAACAACAGACTGCAGGCAGTTGCTGTGTGTTCAAATCTAAATTAGAACCAGAATATGTTTTTAATCTCACCTGTGGACGATATGTGATGTGAAAGTCTCGCAGCGGACTGAAGGGCAGATGGGAGAGAGCCGCGCTGAGAAACGGCACCGCAGATTCACTTTAAACCTGGATTTTAATTCACTTTGTTAAAAAATAATTCACCAACAGAGCGACATTAAACCGGCTGATTAAATGATTATTGAATTGAGTCAGGGAGGAGCACACGAGTGACTAAAAACGACTTAAAGCAAAATGTGACGAAAGTTGCCATCGAAAACCAAAAGTCGAACAACGTTATGGTGCATTAGCGCCACCAACTGGAGTGTGGATCTGGATCTAACTATAAACAGTTGAGAGTCACCGACAGTGTTCGATAAAGTGGGACAGTAATTATCAAATTATTATATTATTATTATATTAAAATAAACTTACTGATGTCATGTCTATTTCTCCTTCTTGTATCTTCACTGAATTAAACTCTTGTCTCGTTTGTTTGTTGTTAGCCTGTTTTTCGTTTCTGGTTTCTGAATTAGGGGCGAAGTGAGACATCTGTTCTTGCATTTTTTTCAAATCTCTGCTCCGAAGCGGAAAACGGAAGTGCGGTGTTTTGTTGTCAGTAACAGTTGCTGTTTCCAGCATATTTGTCGCACTTTTAGTTTCTCTCTTTTTCTCTCCGACGTGTTTCTGTGGTTTTAAAATGATTTTTAACTCAGTAAACTTCAGGTTTCCGCAGTGACTCCTGTCATTCACCGAGTTTTAACCGTCCGGCGGCTCTGCGGTCCCGTGTGATGCTTCAGCGGGAAGTTTGAAAGTGGTTAGCTGAAGTTAGCTTGCCGGCTAACGGCTAGCTAATAATCTATAAAACAACTTGAACATTTATAACTTAATAAAATAACCGTCGGTATGTTGCCTCGGCCGGCCTCCAGCTCAGAGAGGCTGTGGGGTTTATCCGGTGAACTCAGTCCGGATCTGTCCGCCTGCAGCTCGGACACCGGGGACGTTTTAATCCGCTCCACCCGGGTTCTCCTCTCGGATCGTAGACATGAAGCTGGAACAGGACCCGGACCTGTCCAGATAACCGTCCAGAAACTGCGGGACCCTCCCGTCCAGCCTCCTCTGGCCGAGCAGCAGCAGCAGAGCTCCGGGACCGAGAAGCAGCAGCGGCCGAAGCCCCGACAGAGGCCGGACAATGCTCGTCCTCTGCGGGCAGCAGTGCACTCTCAGCCCGGTAAGAGATGGCAGGTGTTCCAGATCCACCGGTGACCGACAGGCGCCAACATGAAGCTGTTAATAGAAAGAGTTAAAACTGACAACATGTCAGATAATGACTTTAATGGTTCTTTATATTAGTTGTTTATCAGTTCTGTTGCGATGGTTCTAAGATCTCTGTCAATGAGTCTATCAGCTGTCTGTGTCAGTGTGCAGGGCCTCCAGCTCTACATCAGACAGACAGTGATCAGCTGTGTGTGTGTGTGTGTGTGTGCGTGCGCGCGCGCAGACAGACGGATGCTGAAGAAACCTGGACCGACCAAAGAGAACAGAGAGCCCACAGGAAGAGTGAGTCCTCCTCCTCTTCCTCTTCTTCTGCTGCTGAACAATCAGCAGCTGTAATTTATCTTTTTAACTTCCTGCAGTTTCACATTCTCACATGTGAACTTTACACTGTGTTTGTGTGTTTTCCTCCAGCAGCCTCCAGCAGCGGAGTCGAGTCCAGACAGGAAGCTCTCTGCTGGGACGCAGAGCAACCGGCAGCCTGGTGAGAGAACCAGCTTCATCAGTCAGTCAATAATCAATCACTGTCAGGACAGACTCACTGTGATCCAACACTGCTGAGAAACTGACAAACACAGTGACAGTTATTAAAGTTATTAAATGAAATATGTTTTGTCGCTGCTGAAATCATAAAACAAAAATCCTAAAAACCTGAATAATCTGTGACTGAGGCCGGACCTTCTGTCAGTGTGAGCAGACAGGTAACAGGCCGGCCGCCTCTGCTTATATCATCACTCTGCTTACATCATCACTCTCAGGTCACGACCTTCTGACGTCACGTTTTGCATCCGGAGGTCGAGGACTCGTGCTCGCAGCTCTGAAACAACGGTGAGAAAAACCAAAACACTGCACGTCTGAAATCCCTGAAAAAGTCTTTGGGGTTTGGTGCATTTTCATTAATGAAGACACACTTATATTGAACAAAATAAAACTTAACTAAAAGTGAAAAAGTTTGATTTTTAAAACAAACTCTGGTGTGCGGTGTTTGCAGTCGCTCAGGTCAGCTGACAGAAGTCTGATCCATCACATGTTTCACTCTGATGTTCTGTCTGGATTTGTAAGATAAACTGTACTTTAATATTTAGTTGTTGAAATGACTGTGATGAACAGTAATCAATATGTCGGTATCAGTAAACTTCAGTTCTTCAGGTTGTTCTGAGACGGTTTTCTTTGCTTCTGTCAGAATTCATGAACTCAGTGATGAAACTGAGATTTAACACTCAGCTGTCTGCTGAGGAGCACCCAAACGCCTCGTTGGGCTCCTTCACTGCCTGCATGTTCACCTGCTGTCTTCTGCTAACCCTCTCTCTGCTCAGCTTTCACAGCGCCCCCCACAGGAGGGAGGTCAAAGTGCAGCTGTTGGACCCAGGGCTGCTCCAGACCAGCTCCCAGGAGGCTCCTGGTCTGAGGACCAGCTCCCAGGATGCATTGGGTGTGGCGGGGGTCGAGACGGAGGCGGGGCTGTCCTCTGGTTGCCCGGGAGACGCCACCAACGCAGCAGCAGCTGCTGTAGCTGCTGCTGCTGTAGCTGCTGCTGCTCCTCTCATCAAGGTACTCACTGAGCTGACTGCAGTACTGACAGGTACACAGTAATATTATTGTCTTTACAGTCTGTAGAGAATCACTCATCACACTTCATTGTCTTTCTGTTTATCACCTGTGTGTGTGTGTGTGTGTGTGTGTGTGTGCGTGTGCGTGCGCAGGCTCAGTCACATATGGAGGTTCGGGTGTCTCAGCTGGCTGAAGGTGTGCAGCAGCTGCAGGCTGACAGGTACACAGACAGGTCTGAAGTATGTGAGACAGGTCTGATCAGTAGCTGATCAGTTACTGATCAGGGGGTGTGATTTTAGAGTGAAAAACAAACTGATGCAGTTTGAGAATCGGAGGTTCAGACACGATAAACTGTAATAAAACGACATGTGGATGGAATAGAAAGCAAAGCTTCCAGATTAAAGGTGATCCTCTGCACTGTGAGTGTCACCACAGGGAGGTGCTACAGACACATTACAGCTGTTAGACAGGAGGACAGCTGCTGATGAGTTATAGAGTGAGTTTAATCTTTATTTCTTCAGAAACCTCACTGAGATCAAGATCTGAGAACAATTTATATTTATATCACAAGATCACACACGCACGCACACACATTATTAGAAATATAAGCTAGTAAACGTCCTTCAGAGGACCGAGGGTCTCTGTGCTGCAGTGTGTCCCAGTAGGGAGGTGGTACTGGAAACCAGTTGAGCAGCTGGCTGCAGCAGGACTGGAAGTTTGATCTGGACCAGCTCCTTGATATTTAGGCTGATAGGAGCTTCTTCTGGACTTTTCTTCCTGTGTTTATTGTCCCGCCCCAGACACATCTAACCAATGAGAGGAGAGAACGCTCCCACCTGACTCTCAGTGACGCCTTTTGGTCCGCTGAATTCTTTTCTGTGTGAAAAGAAACAGAACAAGTCACCGACTCCTCAAATGTAAAGAGATACAGAGACACAAGAACACACACACACTGTCCCTGACATCACGGTGACATCACTGTGTGCTCTGTTGTCAGGGAGGGCTGGGCCAGGGGGTGGAGCCTGAGCCAGCAGACACTGCATCACCTGGAGACGCTGCACAGCCAACAGATGCAGCTGCAGGTAAACACACTCACCTGTTCAGCCGCTGCTGACACCTGACTCTGCTGGCTGACTGCTCATTGGCTCTCCTCTCCTCCAATCAGAGCCAGCTGTTGGAGTCTGCCCTCAGGATGGTGACGGGCCACGCCCCTGTGACCCCCACGACCTCTGACCTCACAGCTTCAGGTCAGCCAGCCCATCTGCAGGTCACTCACCTGGACAGTGCAGGTAAACACACACACACACACACACACACACACACACACACACACACACACACACACAATTCATTACTGTGTGTTTGTCAACCTTAGGCTCAGGAGGTCCTGGCAGGTCACAAGTTCATGTTTGTGGGTCAAAATAAATTCTGTTGTTTAATTCTATTTATTTATTTCATGGTGACCTCTTTGTTCAGTCGGTGCAGGTGGTGTCAGCTGGGTCCATGTGTCGCTGTAGGAGGGAGAGTTAAAGGGATGAGGGAGAGGAGTGAGGCACAGACACTGAGTGAGGGGAAGGTGACAGGCGCATGCAGGTGATATAAACAACAGGAAGTTAGTGATTGTAGTTTGGCTGCTGATTGGACGGCTCAAAATGTAAACAAATGCAGCATAAAAAAAACTGTCTTGAAGTTTTAGCAGACAGCTGAGTCACCTTATCCAAGGCAACATTATACTTCCTGTTTCCGTTCCCCAAAGCATCATGGGAGCTGTAGTGCAGACAGGAATCAGTGGCATGTCTGTTCATGTTCGACGGGCCTCAGAGGTTACAACGTGTTGTGGCCAGCAGGTGGCAGCCGCCATCACTGTTCAAATGTGCTGTTACCATGGAAACACCCCTCCTGAAACCCAGGCTGATGCAGCAGAACAGATCAGTGTGTGTGTGTGTTTCCATTTCATCCCTGCTGGGTTGGAGACGGGGTTGTCACGGTAACCAGGCTGTTTGTAGCAGCAGGCTATTTTTAGCTTTAGAGTTCACTGCTGATACACTGCAGCTGTGTGTGTGTGTGTGTGTGTCCTCATATGTTGACAGACGTACAGACGGGACGAGGTGTTAAAGTCACACCAGGACCAGGTCTTCACACAGATCAGTGCTTTGCTATCTGGATGTGAAGTGACTGTTGGAGCTGTAAGATTCCAGATATAAACTATATAAAGTATAGAAACTTTATAAAGTATATAAAGTATAAATCCAGAGAGATGAGTCGGTTGTGGATCTGAGGACTCCTCTTTACAGAGAAGAATCCAGAAGATATTTGTGTCCTGATGTTTTGTCCTCTGGATCCAGGACTGTCTCTGTGTGGACACCTGGAGTCTGTTATTGTCTGTTTGACCTGTCCTCTGGTTATTAAAGGGGTTCCAGGGGACCTTGACAGGGTTTTGGAGGTTATAGAGGAGGTTCCAGGAGTCCTTGAAGAGGTTCTCTGGCCAGACATCCTTGAGGTGGTTGAGGTCCCTGAACAGACCCCACAGGTCCTTGAGGAGGTTTAAGAGGTTCTTGGAGAGGTTGTAGAGGAGTGTGAAGTTCTTCAGGAGGGAGGGAGCAGGCTGTAAAGGTCCTTGTGGTGGTTTTAGGGGTTCCTGTACAGGTTCCAGAAATCCTTATGTAGGTTGTATGGGTTCTTGAGGATGTTTTGGAGGTCTTTGCAGAGGCTGTAGAGGACTTTGAGGAGGTTCCAGAGGACCTTGAGAGGGTTTCAGTGGTCCTAGTAGAGATTCCAGGAGTCCTTGAAGAGGTTCTAGATATCCACAAGGCCGTTCCAGTGATCCTGAAGGAGAGAGCAGCTGTAGAAGTCCTTGAGTAGTTTCCAGAGGTCCTTATGGAGGTTGGATTTTTCTTACTGAACTGCCAGATTCAGAACTCTGACCTTTGACCCCTTAACCTTTCTGTTATATGACTTGAAGCGTGGGGGGGGCGGGGCCTAAAGACAGTGATGTTGGTTCATTCTGAGACAGACGAGGCGACTCAACAGCTACTGAACTGATTCCCATGAAAGCTACTGTGAACATGAAGGAGGATGAATTAAAATGATCTCGGTTACCTCTGACCTTTCCTTTAATGCCCCCATCAGGTCAGACCTCCACCTGTACCTGAGCTAACAGCATGTTGTGGTTGTAGCTGCTCTGTCCTGTCTTCACTGACTCTGCTCTGTTTCTGTCTCTCCATCAGATAATGTCCTTAGCAACCAGCAGCCAAGCTCCTTGGCAGCCAGAGCTGCCGCCGCCACTGTGGAGACTGGCCCAGTTGCCATGGCAACACCCCGCCGTGACCGATGCCCAGAGCAAACCAGGTGAGGGGGGGGGGCAGTTTAGTTAAACAGAGAGAGAAAATAAATCCTGCTGTTAATGTAACATCACACATCTTTACATCTACACTGTGTGCTGTCAGGTGTGTTGCACATGTGGAGATCTGAAACATCTCAACTATTATGGGATGGACTGTGATGAAATGTGGTTCATCGTTCATGTTCCCCTCAGGATGAACTGTAAGAACTTTGGTGATCCTCTGACTTTTCATCTAGCGCCATCATCAGGTCAACATGTTAATGTGTCCAACACTTTGGTTTATGACCAAATACCTGATTAACTGATGACATTCCCATCAGCCTCAGCTGCACTCTGTGTTTACTGCTAACTAGCTAATGTTAGCATGCTAACACGCTATGTTATGATGGTGAACATTATATTATAACATTAAACATCAGCATGCTGATGTTTAGCATCTAGCTCACAGAGCTGCTCGCAGGCTGCAGCCTCTCACTGTAGTCTGAATTCATTTTGAACTTTTTGAAGAAGAAAGGATGGAGCCCAGGAGGTGCTGAGGAGGACAAGGTGATCGTTTGTGCTCTCGAGGTAAAGTAAAGTAAAGTCTTTAAATCTGCAGACTGTAAACTGCAGTGTGGTCTTCAGCTCACTGTTAATGTGAATTATTATTGTTATTATTATTATTATTATTATTATTATTATTATTATATGTGTAATTATTACACTAAATAAATGAGACCGTCAGGGTTTCATTTATTTAGTGTAATAAATAAAATATATATTTATAAACAGCTGAAACTAAAGTTTCAAAGGAGACTTCGTCTTTATTTAAACACACGGAGTCTGAACACACCCGAGACCTCAGTGTGTGTGTGTGTGTGTGTGTGTGTGTGTGTGTGTGGCTCACTCGATTTGCATAATCATTCAGAGAGAGAGAGTTAGGGCGAATAAGGCTCTTCATGTATTCAGCAGCTTCCTCCTCCTCCTCACAGCATGGTTTCCATGGCAACACAGAAGGTATCAATCAAAGGCACGATGGAGCTAATCTGTGTGTGTATGTGATGTCGGCTGGTTGATGATTTGATATTGTTCCCAGAATGCATCAGTGTGGCGTGGTGGAGTCAGTAGTTCACCCTGTTGGACCAACAGAACAGACGTTCAGCTGACTGACGCTGTGAAAACACCTGAAACCATCAGCTGATTGTTAAACAGCTGCAGGTGGATTACCTGCTGATCGACTGATTGATTGATCGACTGATCCTTTCAGCACTGTGTTCACATGTGTGTGTTCAGGTCTGCAGTCGGTGAGAAACACAAAGAGAGGAAACAGCAGCCCTGGGGGGGGGGGTGGAACCTGCCTAGCAACACACACACGTGTGTGTTTCCTTCATGTCTCTGCAGCAAACACTCCAGACCACCTGCACATCACAGCTGCAGCCTTTTATTGATCCATCTATTGATTAGTTTGTACCCAGTGACCGGTGAAGGGTGTAAACCTGGTTTCAGAGACCTGGACCTGCCAGCTGAGTACAGACCTGGTCTAACCAGTGAAAGCAGTCTGACTGTGATGATGTGGAGGATTCATTTTAGAGACGGATCAATAAATCAGCCAATCTGATGGATCGGTTGATATCAGCTTATTAACTGTCAGCTGATCACTGATCAGGTCCCGTTCTTCTAAAAACAGATCTACAGGATCCGTATCAGGGTCATTTGTTTCTGTTCGGATTCTTTAAACTCCCAAATATTGATCAGTATCGATCGGTCTGTCAGATCAGATGAAGAAGCTGACGGGTCCCTCTCTCCTGAACCAGGTTTCTTTGTTCTACATGGTCTGAACCAGGAGAACCTTGTGTGCACGTGAACTCTTTATGACGTCATACCGAGCTGATACGTGTGATGTTGACGTGTTTATTGTCATTATTGTGTGTGCACATGCAGCGGTTGGTCTGACTACAGAGATTGATCTCTGATCAGCTGAAACTGATCATGTCAGTTCATTGTTGGGCTCGCGGCTCCTGCAGCTGTAATGGATGGATGGGGGGGGCAGACGGAGGGCAACAAGTGGCGTCATCTAGAGGAGCTGCAGGAGGAGGGGGCGATGACGTCACTTACTCTACCAGGTGGCATTCCTGGAGGGGGGGGGGTACACAATCCAAATTCCTCAGCTTCTCTCGGAGTGAAGCATGCAGGGAAAAAACGCAGACAACCCCACACACACACACACACACCCTTCCTCCTCCGTCTCTGCAGCACAACACGGAGCTCCATCAGCAGGAGGAGACAGAGGAACAATAAGCTGAGAGGAGTCACTGCAGTCTGTCTGTCTGTCTACCTGACTGCCTGACTGTCTGTCCTCCTCTGGGTTTATTTCCCTGTTGAACGAACCGATCTGCTGTCCGCAGCTCCGCGGAGGAGGCAGGGAGGGAGACGGGCAGAGGGAAGATGTCCTCCCCGCAGGTCTCCTCGTCCCGCAGACAGTCATGTTATCTGTGCGACCTGCCCCGCATGCCCTGGGCCATGATCTGGGACTTCACCGAGCCCGTGTGCCGGGGCTGCGTCAACTATGAGGGCGCGGACCGGATCGAGTTCGTCATCGAGACAACCCGCCACCTGAAGCGGGCTCACGGCTTCCAGGAGGGCAGATCTCCCGCCGGTGGACCCCCTCCTCCGCCGCAGCAGCAGCCCGCCGTGGCGAAGAGCCAGGCGGTGTTAATGACCGGGAAAGAGCCGGTGGGGCAGCTGAACCACCACCACCACCACCAGGCGGACGGACCGGGGAAATCTCAGCAGCCCGGTTTGGACCGGTACTCGCTCGGTGCAGATAGCCGGGCTCGGTTTGACTACAGCGGACACAGCAGCAGGCTGCCCAACGGACTCGGAGGACCCAACGGGTTCAAACCGGACGATGGACCGCCCGAGCTGAACCGACAGAGCCCGAACTCGAGGAGCAGGGGCCACGGCGGGCTGGTGTCGGCACCGGGACAGATGAATGTACCGCCGAACCTGCTTCCACAGACCCTGCTCAACGGACCGGCCCCGCACGGCATGGCGAGCAGAGCCGCCCCGCAGAGCTCCATGGTCGGTGTCTCCCTGCCCGGCCAGGTGGGGCTGTCTGAACCTGGGGGGAAACGGCCCGCCTCGGTGTCCAGCACGGACCAGGAGCGGGAGCTGAAGGAGAGCAGCGGAACGTGGAGGCTCTGGCCGAGCTGAGCGAGAGCCTCCGGAACCGGCAGGAGGAGTGGGCGAGCAAGCCGAAGATGGTGAGGGACACGCTGGTCACTCTATCCGGCTCCACCCCGTTTGACGTGCGCTTCAAGAAAGACCACGGGCTGGTGGGCAGGGTGTTCGCCTTCGACGCCGTGTCCAAACCCGGCATGGAGTACGAGCTGAAGATCTTCATCGAGTACCCGAGCGGCTCCGGGAACGTGTTCTCCAGCGCCTCGGGGGTGGCCAAGCAGATGTACCAGGACTGTATGAAGGACTTTGGCAGAGGTTTGTCCTCCGGGTTTAAGTATCTGGAGTACGAGAAGAAGCACGGCTCCGGGGATTGGCGTCTGCTGGGGGATCTATTACCGGAGTCCCTGCGCTTTTTTAAGGAGGGTGTGGGGGGGGACATGCTGCCGCAGCCCTACATCGACGGCAGCTACCCGCTGCTGCCCACCTCCCTGGTGCTTCCCGGCCGAGCTTTGGCCTCAGGCAGCGGGAGCAGCAGCTCCAGGTCCGGAGTGAGGAAGAGGAAAGCGTCCCCGGAGCCGGACTCAGCGGAGGGCGGCCTGAAACTGACGGAGGAGCAGCAGAGGCAGCAGTGGATCAACAGCCAGACCGAAGCCCTCAAACTCTCCATGGCTGCCAGCTCTTTCTCCGGGCCGCCGCCTCCGCTCGGTCCGGGACACCCCGGCCTCCCCTCCGGCCGCGCCACACCCCCGGAGTCCGCCGCTCCTCCGCAGAACGGACAGTCCCCGATGGCCGCGCTCATGTCAGTCGCGGACACGCTCGGGAACGCGCACTCCCCCAACAAGGACAGAGACTCGGTTCACTCCACCACCTCCTCCTCCAGACACAACAGCAGCAGCCCGGTGTCCCCCGCCTCTGTGTCCGGGCAGAGGCGTCTCTCGTCCCGCAACGGGGACCTCGGACTGTCCTCCACGTCGCATTCCGCAGGTGGAATGGACCAGGTGCATGCACAGAACGTGGCCGACTCCCCCATGGCCAACAGCGGGCCTCTGTGCTGCACGATCTGCCACGAACGGTTGGAGGACACGCATTTCGTGCAGTGTCCGTCCGTCCCGAGCCACAAGTTCTGCTTCCCCTGCTCTAGAGAGAGCATCAAGGCCCAGGGAGCCTCTGGGGAGGTGTACTGCCCCAGCGGGGAGAAGTGCCCGCTGGTCGGTTCCAACGTGCCCTGGGCCTTCATGCAGGGGGAGATAGCCACCATCCTGGCTGGAGACGTGAAGGTAAAGAAGGAGAGAGACCCCTGAGGAGGAGGAGGACGACGAAGAGGAGGACATCAATGTGAATCAGTCTGCTGCTGCTGAGACTTCTCTTCAAACCTTCTGTCAGTGGAGATTATTGATCTTTGAAACTTGATGCTGATGGAGTGAATATTGTCATCAGTCACGTGGGATCATTAAATAGGACATAATCTGGACTGCAGATTAATCCAGAAGAGAATCCTTAGAAACACCTAAAACTTTTAATTTTAAATTAAGGAGAAATATGGACGAGGTCAGGACCCCCCCCCCCCAAAGCAGTTATATTTTCCATAAACCAGGTTTTGAGTTTTCAGCTTGCTGTGAGGACACCAGTGTTTCCACATGAAGGTGTTCTGATCTCAGAGTACTGAAATACAGTTTATCCAAGTTCAGAACAAGTTGGAAAAAAGTCTGACATCTGCGGGTCCATAAAACTTTTCTTAAAGCCAAAGTGAAATCCTAATGTTGTTAACGAGGTTGTAAATGTGAGTCTGGAAAGTGAATTAGTCGTCCGGTCGTTCTCCAGGATGTTTGGATGAAGAAGAGACTCTTTATATATTAACTCTCTGTTAAAGATATAAAGTTCAGACAGCGAGGAGGAGCCTTTGTGTTTCTGCTGTAAATTAATAATGAATGAATTAATGAAGAGATTATAGGAGTGAAACTATTAAGTGTCCAAAATAACATCAGATATTCATCTTAAATGATCATTATTAGCTGTTTCATTATATTTTCTGTCAGTTGTATTTAAACTGAGCAGTTCTTTAAATTCCTCTGAAAATCAGCTGTCCATGAACTGAACACAGCTAATAATTATATAAGAACAGTTTTTATTTCCCAACTAAACTCTCCAAATGTTCAGAATAAAAGTGACACCAAACCAGCTGTGAGAAATGTCTGTTTTTAAATCTTCTCTGACAGAAAAACACCCGGAGTTTAGTTTGTTTAAAGTGCAGCTGTCAGTGTGGATCCACCGAGCTCAGGACCGACATACACCTGGTTCCACTCAAGATTCTTTAAAGTGACCAGTTTTAGGCCAAAATGATCAATTTGATTAAAAGTGAATAAAGTAGTAAAGTAGTTGAATTAGGCAACAACATTTAAACACGTCGATATAAACGTGTTTAATGAAGATGTGAAACCTTAAAGTGAGAACAAGAGCTCAGATTCAGCCTCAGTCCTGATCCACCTTGTCCTTATCCACATTGGTCCTGATCCACCTGGGTCCAGTTCAGGGTGCTCAGTGTTTCTTCAGTCCAAACAAACAGATTCAGTTTATAAATGAGGTGAAACAACTTGGACTGAATGAAATGACCAGAGTCTAAACTGACAGGAAATTAATCAGCAGTGAGTCTGTTGTTGTGATGAAATGTTTGGACTGTTTGTCAGATAAAATTAGACATTTGAAGACGTCAACTTTGGCTCCAATCAGGCATCGCTATGTTCTGGCATTTTATTGACTAAATGATTAATTGAGGAAAGAATCAGCAGATCAATAATTATCGTTAGTTGTTGCCTTATCTCAGAGGTCTCTTCACTCCAAAAACACAAAGAGCTTCAGAAATGATTAATTGATTAATAAACTTCTTGTTGATGCAGTGAAGTTCAGTTTTCTCTCCCACTGACTTTTATTCCAGATTAAAGCAGATATTGATTTGGTCCGATCAATTAAAGTACGGTTTTTAATTATTATCTTTGCCCGCCGCCTGGTTAACCGGGAAAAGCAAACTGATCATTTATCTTCGCTCCACTGACAGATCGACAAGTGAAGTTTGAGCAGCTGCAGGACTCGTTACAAGACTTGTTAAGTACTCATTAAGGACTTGTTACAGGACTCGTTTAGGACTTGTTCAGGACTCGTTACAGGACTTGTTAAGGACTCGTTACATGACTCATTAAGGACTTGTTCAGGACTCATTACAGGTCTCGTTAAGGACTTGTTCAGGACTCGTCACAGGACTTGTTACTGGACTCGTTAAGGACTTGTTCAGGACTCGTTACAGGAGTTGTTCAGGACTCGTCACAGGACTTGTTACAGGACCCGTTAAGGACTTGTTCAGGACCCGTTACAGGACTTGTTCAGGACTCGTTACAGGACTTGTTCAGGACTTGTCACAGGACTTGTTAAGGACTCGTTAAGGACTTGTTACAGGACTTGTTCAGGACTCTGAGGTTTTCACAGAGCCGCTGGGTGAAACATATAAATATTCTTCATGTGGGTGTTTCAGAAAAAGAGTCGGAGTGTTTTGTTGTCGTGGAGACGGAGGTGTGAACAGTGATGGTGTGATGTTGTGTTTAAACAGACAGACAGGTTCAGAGAGTGAGACAGCTCTCAGTCACAGTGACATCACACTGTCAGTTTATAAAATCATGTGTCTGTAAAAACAGTACGTTTTTATTTTTTATAGAAGTTTGAAACTATTTATTTGATTTTTTAAGAATCTTTTTTGACTTTTTAATTTAACTTTTTTCATATTTAATGTATTTAATAGATTTTTGTGAATTTCTTTAATTTCAAAGTTTTTTTCTTCTTACTGCAATAAAGCTTTTTGTCAGTCTTCCTTTGTTTTTCTTTTTTCCATGTGAGATCTGATTCGGGGGACGAGGACACGTCGGCCTGCTTCTGTTCTTCTTTTTGTATTTTCGGTTCCTGTAGTGAAAATAATAAAACCGATGAAACATTTGATCTTGTAACGTGCCTTGGAGCTGAGTCAGTTGTAATAAATTCCATTGTTATGAACCTTTTCAGTGATGTGTGACTTTTCTTTCTCTGTGACAGATGAGGCTGACCTTTATTTTGAAATTCAAATGGAGTAAAATGTAAAATATTTCCATGTGATGATGGTGTGAATGTTTCACTGAGGAAACAACGTGATGCCTGAGACACTCTGAAGTCTTCAACAGTAGAAGTGACTTTATTTCTCTTCCTGTTTTATTTTCAGTTTCCTGATCCGCTCTTTCCATTTGATACAAACTCAATATGTTTCCCTGTTTGTCTTCATAAACAGCAGAGCAGAGGACGGACAAGTACTCAGATCTTGTGCTTCAGTTAAAGTAGCAGAAAATGGAAATACTCAAGTAAAGTACAAGTACCTCAGAATTGTACTTAAGTACAGTACTTGAGTAAATGTACTTCCCAGCAGAGTCGTGTCGTACTCTCCTGCACTTCTTCTGGATAACACTAATATTAGTTCATTCACTGTCAGTGAAACTAAGAGATTGAATAATCCCTTTTCCTGGCAGGCTTTTAATGTGAAAGTTCAGCAGGAAGTGTTGAGTTTCATTCATGGTTAAAGTAGAAGTGAGAGGATTTAGTGAATGAAGGCGTCTGTCAGAGGGTCAAACAGCTGACAGCAGCTGGATGGTTGCAGCGCAGCACCTTCATCATGACATGAGAAACTGCAGTATTACTGTCAGCAGTAGTACTTATATTTACAGTACTAGTAGCAGACGCAGTAGTAGCTAGCGCTCGGTAACGTACTTGTAGTTGTTGGTAAACGTCAGCAGTGAGACAGGAGGACATCAGACAACAGGAGACAGACTGGTTGGGTCGTCCTCCAGGGGGCGCCGTGTGTCAGTACTGAGCTAGGAGACAGCAGCAGGCCTGTTATTGGCTGATGGTTACCATGGAGACCACAGCTGCAGGCAGAGAGTTAGAGAATAATATCGCACACACAAATATTATTGTTATTATTGTTAAAGGCAGCAGCGGAGAGTTTCCTGTTGATTCTCAGTACATCATTAATACTGCAGTATCAGTAGTACAACTGCCAGTACGATAATTTCATAGGCAGTACATCCAGCAGTATCTGCATTAGTAACAGTAACAGCAGTAGTAGCTCCATCACTGGTAGCAGTAGTAATGTTACTGAATGATGAGTATTGATCCTGATGACAGCAGCTGAAACAGAAACTCTGAACGTGTTGGGAACAACTCTGTACCTGCAGCAGCACCTGTAGTACTGTTTACAGTAGCAGCAGTACTACTGTAAACATTTTCTATGTGACTGCTACAGTAATTGCAGTAGTACCAGCACTAGTTTTGGTTTCTTGCTGCATTGCAGATTTTTCTCTTTGAGCAACAACACACACCTGGAGTGAGTGTGTGTGTGTGTGTGTGTGTGTGTGTGTGTGTGTGTGGACAGTGATGGTTAAGGTGCCCTTGGCTCAGTGCAGCAGCTCCCAGTGTGCATGCTAATGTGTGTGTGTCAGAGTGAGGCAGGATATGAATGGAGTTCTTCATTCACTGCAGTAGAGCCGACTCACAGGACTAGCAGAGTAACAGTTACAGATGAATTCTGTTTTGATGATTGATGAATCATTGAAATTCTTCATCAATCAGACTTCCTCCACCCTCTGCTGTCAGGTGCTCAGTAACTGAATGTGGAGACGTTGACTTGGACTCTGGATTCAGTGAGATTGAAAATAATCATTAGACTAATCAATAATGAAAGTGATTATTAGTTGCGGCGAGCAGACAGACCCTGTGGTCTCCAGCTGCTGTGTGTTTCTGTTGAACATTATCAACCTGAACCCTGCTGCAGACAGAGGCTGCAGCATCACCTGTCTGCCTGCCTGCCTGTCTGTCTGTCTGCCTGTCTGTCTGGATGTTTAAGTGATGTGTGTGTGTGTTGGTCCTCCCCTCTTCATCGTCTCACAGCGTCGTCTCCATTTAATACACCCCCCCACCCCGACTCCACCAGTGTCTTCATACGATGCAGTCGCCGCCCCCCCTCCTCTGTGTGTCCCCCATGTTTCTTTCTGACTGACAAATGAGCACTCAGAAAGGTGTTGCCCCCCCCCCCCAGGTGGCTCCACTTGGTCCCAAGTTTAGTCTTGATGGACCCACGTTTATCCCATCTGATCATTCATGTTGTAAATCCTCCATTTTACCTGAGAGACAGAGAGGATGATGGGAAGCCACGAGGATAAAATGAAAGAAATGGTTCACACACACACACACACACACAGTCGTGTTTGCATCACTTCAGAGGACGTCACATTGACTCACATTCATTAACCTAAAACCAGTCTTCACTCTAACATGTAATGGTTTACATTAAGGGGACTTGTTTTTTGTCCCCACAATGTGACTGCGTAAACAGATTTATGTCCCCACAGCATGAGTAATACACACTCTCACACACACCAAACACACTGCATTAATATTCATCTCCACCCGTTACTACAACACTCATGAATTATTGGTGGCACGTAAAGGTCTACAGAGAGGAGAGGCCTTTCTCACCTCCACCTCCCTCTCTCTGTGAATGGAAGCTCCTCTCCTCCATCAGCATCCCTGCTCGCTGTCGCCATGGGAAACCACTGAGGTGTTGCCTAGCAACAGCAGCAGCAGATACTGTCCGCAGCAGCTGTGTGTGTATGACGGAGCAGGAGGTTACAGTGGCGGCCATTTTATCCCCACCCTACACACACACACACACTGTGGTGTCCTCTGATTGACTCCAGAGGCAGCAGACTGTAGAGAGACAAAACGCCAGACAGCCGTCGCTAATGGGCTTTTCCTGTGTGTGTGTGTGTGTGTGTGTG